>PVIU01004708.1:28079-123026 GCA_004026605.1 Ondatra zibethicus
CCCCCCCCCCACTCCCCCCAGAGCCCTCACTCCACCCGCCCCGCCCCTCACTCCACCCCTCCACCCCCCACCTCCCGCCAAACATCAGTACCCCATTTACCCCATTTCTGTCCTCTCTCTGCATTCTAGAATTCTTACAAGACAGAGTTCTTCCTTAAGCCGGTGCACAACAAACTACTGTTTGCACCGTGGTTGTTCAGTAGTGCTTTCTGGAAGCTAGTTACTGGACAAAGAGGAAGAGGCTAACAGATCCTGAACATCAAGGAAGCAGGCATGTCTGCTGATGAAGCGTTGGCCCAGCGAGCTAAATGCTCTGTCCAAGGTCATGCTGTGGTGAACCCAGACTTCCTCTTCTTAACCTCTGGCCTCAGATGAACAGGGAACAGGGCCCTACTCTGTGTGGACCAGGTGCTGTCCGCCAGGTGACTCAGGGGAAGTGCTCCTCCCAGGGCCTTCTCAATAATCCAGCTGGGCGAAAATACAAACCAAGAGACCGGCAGTTAATTAACTCCATCCAATTAGTGTCTGGACCTCTGCGGATGCCCAGACGGGGAAATATGAACACAACTCACCGGATGCCTGCAAGGTCTGTGAGATGACTTCCAGCAAGAGAGGCAGCCGGGTGCGGCACAATTGGCTCTTGGGGCTTTCTCGAATGGCAGGGCCACTTATCAAAATGCTCATAGACAGCCTGATGACTGTGAATGAGACCGCAGATGGCCTTTGGACCTTTGGACGTACCGGGATCCCCGCCACTCCCTTCGCGAGCTGGGAAGGTGGGAAGGAGAACCTACCTGCCACCTCTTCTTAGGTTTCCAGCTGCGAATCTCTGTGTCTGTTGCCCCCTAGCGGCCACGTGCAGCGCCTCAGTCCTCGACGCCCTGATGAATCCATATGCATAGCTGAGCCTGTAGGCTGATACTTAAATTCTCATGAATTTTGCAAAATGGATATTAGAAACATTGTGTGAACATTAGCCTAGCATACTCAAGGCTCTGAGTTTAATTCCCAACACACACGCAACCTACACACACACACACACAACATTTGGGGGTTCGGGATATAGCTCACAAGGAGAGTGCTTGCCTAGAGCCTGCAGGAAACCCAGGGATCCATCCTCATTACTGCAAATATAACTAACTGTGTGTGTGTTTATTAAATATTGAATTAGGAAGCCGGAGAGAAGGCTTGGTGGTTAAGAGTACTGATCACTCTTCCAGAGGACCTGGGTTCAATTCCCACCACCCACAGGGGCACTCACAACTTTATCTGTAAGCCCCAGGAAATCTAATGCCCTCTTTCGGTCTCCTTGTGTACCAGGCACACAGGTGGCGTATAGACATGCATACAGGGCAAAACACCCATTCATATCAGTTAAACAAATATTTCAAAATTTTACATTTAATTAGAAGCCCAGCATGGGGGTTTCATGCCCCTAATCCCTTGGGAGGCTGAGGCAGGGTGATTGCTGTAAGTTTGAGGCCAGTGTATGTCCTAGGCCAACCTGAACTACAGAGGAAGAATCTATCTCTGAGGGGGAAAAAAGCAGTGGGTTTTGAGGGGGGCAGGGACATGGATGTTTTCAAGCAGAGGGGAAGAGAAGAATGTTTTGAAATGTCTGGAACCTTGGGAATGGAAAGTGAAGGCAGGAGGGGCAAGGCAAGGGCGGGGATATGAATCCCAAGGTCTGGGAGCAAAACACTTCTGCAGTTGAGAGGAGCCGGGGGTGGGTGGCAGGATCAGGTCATCATCGCCGTCATCATCACGTCATGTGTCAGAGAGGCTTTGGCTAGAGGCATGGTTTTCCTCCTCCAGTGTCAGAGAATCCAGGAATACTGCATTTGCAGTGAACCTGTGCTGTGAGCCCTGAACACTGGTACTTGCACCAGATACCAGATGGCAGCGAATGGGAAACAATGGTATCCAATGGCTGTGCTGTATTCTCCTGCAATTGTTTCCTGCTTGTGTGAAGGCCACTGAAGGAGGACTGGAGAGTCTGTATACTGTACCCTCAGGAAAAAAAGATAGAAGCACGCCTTTAATCCCAGCGCTCGGGAGGCAGAGACAGGCATAGCTCTGTGAGTTCGAGGCCAGCTTGGTCTACAGAACAAGTTCCAGGACAGGTTCCAAAGCTACAGAGAAACCCTGACTCGGAAAACCAAGATAGATAGATAGATAGATAGATAGATAGATAGATAGATAGATAGATAGATAGATAGATAGATAGATAGGAGCTTCAGCTTCACAGAAAACCACAGGTACCAGGGATGTCTGCAAAAGTTTGTTATCCAAGTCAAGCTTTTCATCATGAGGGAAAGGGAGGGCTCCCTGAGAGCAGGCGTGAACATAGCAAGCCTAGGTAAGCATAGAGCTCCGGGTAAAACAAGGCACTCGTTAAGTGTAAGTAAACCATAGAGGACACGGTTCCAGGCATATCATCTGAAAGTCAAACTTACTGGGGTATCTGGTTTTACTTCATTTTTAAGTCTGATCACTTCAGAACAGCATATCCAAGAACTCCAGCTAACAAATGAGCAAGTGCTGACTTAGATTAAGTCCAACAAATTCAGCCCAAGGGCTAGCATGGGAAATGTTCGTGAAGGATTAAATGCTTGGACTCGCAGGATCTGCCATCAAGGCTCTCTCTGTCCAGCAAGAGGGAAAGGCAAAAACACAGGGCTTCACAAAACGACTGGCAGAGACGGGTACAGGGGAGCTCCAGGGGAACCCACAGGAAGACACTGCACCAGCTGGAAACTATGGGAGCTTTCTAGAGAGGGGGTGCCCAGCTAAGTCTAGAAAGACAAGCTAGTGCTAATCCTGAGAAGGCAGCTGAATTAGGGTCACTGTTGCTGCAGTGTCACCGTGACCAAAAGCTGACACGGAAAGGGCTGATTTCAGCTTATATTTCTATATCACAGTGGATCTTCAAAGGAAATTAGGGCAGAAACGCAAAGAGGCCAGAAATCTGGGGGCAGGAACCGACGCTGGGGCCAAGGAGGAGTGCTGATCACCTGCTCGCTCCTCTGGCTCCCTCAGCCTGCTTTCCCACAGCTCTGAGACACCTGCCTAGGAATGACGCTGCCCACCATTGTGGCATTGTGGCATTGGCTGGGCCATCCATACCAATGGGTAACTGTGAAGATACAGCACAGACTTGCCGGCGCCTGAATCTTACAAGGTGTGTTTTCAATTGAGATCTCCCACTTCAGAAATGACTCCAGCTTGTGTCAAGTGAACAGAAAACTAGTCAGGACAACTGATCCCTTGTCAACCTGACACACGAATACAACACTAACAATAGCCTTTCCTTCATCCCCAAGATCTCAGATTAATATCGCAATATAGACATAGCATAGACTTTAAATGTTTCATGGTCTCTACAATTTCAATACTTCGAAAATTCAGTCTCTTTAAACTACCTAAAGTTTCTTTAAAAATCCAAAGTCTCGAAGGGCATGGTGGCACACACCTTTAATCGCAGCACTGGGGAGGCTCTGCATTCGAGGGGAGCCTGATCTACATAGAGTTCCATACAGCAAGAGCTACAGAGTGAGTCCCTGCCTCCCCCCAAAATCCAAAATCTCTCTGAAAATCTTTGAAGTCTCTCAACCATGAGCTCCTGTTTTTATTTAAAAAAAAGAAAAGAAAAGAAAGAAAAAATCAGCTAAATAGAGAGAAGAACCAGGGCACTGTTACAATCTGAACAAAGCAAATCCAAAATCTAATAGCTTAAATAACTCAGTGTCCAGCGTTTGGGATCTGCTCACAATATTCTGGGCTCCTCTAAGGAATGGGCCGCTTCCCTGTCTTCACCCTCTGCAGCACAAGCAGCTTGTCTTCTAGGCTCAGCCTAACTCCATTCCATGACTGCTACTGTCCTTGGTGGTCGTCCCATGGCACTGGCATCTCCCCTATTCTGGAATAACCTGCTGCAACTGAGGTGTAAAAGGCCCCCAGCCGGCAGCACAACAGGACAGGTGTCATTCAGGCCATAAACTCAGCACGAGACAGCACCACCTGCGGAAGCTAGAACAAAGACCTAGTCCATCAAAGCCCACAGTTCTGGGGAAGTTTCTAAATGTGCTAACCTTGCTTTTTTGCTTCTGTAGTTCCACTTCTAGTTAACTGTTCCTGATAACTAGAATATGTCAACCCAGAACACGGTTTTTTATGCTTAATCTCACACTGAGCCAGGCAGTGGTGGCACGCACTTTTAATCCCAGTACTTGGGAGGCAGAGGTAGGCGGATCTGTGTGAGTTTGAGGCCAGCCTGGTCTACTAAGCAAGTTCCAGGACAGCCAGGACTGTTTCACAAAGAAACCTTATCTCTAAAAAAAAAAAAAAAAAAAAAAGAAAAGAAAAGAAAAGAAAAAATCTCATACTGAGAAAGGCTCAATACTACACTGGGATCCCACACACCCAATGTAATCGTGCTAGCCCAGCTAACCTGAACCACGTATTTTTAATTCAAAATATTGAATAAACCTAATAATCTTTAAGAAACTGTCAAAATTTCCTCTGAAACTTCACAAGCCAGGCCTCCATTATCTGCATTTCTCTCGATACTCCCATCTCCCAAAGCTCCCCCAGAGCAGTCCACGGAGCTCCAAGCAGCACGCAAGCAGAGCAAGAACCTAGAGGCAGGAACTGACGCAGAGGCCAAGGCTTGCCCCACCCCTTGCTTGCTCAGCCTGCTTTCCTATAGTACCCCAGGACCACCTGCCCAAGAATGGCATCACCCACAATGGGCTGGGCCCTCACACATCCTCCAATAATTAAGAAAATGCACTATTGGATCTGCTTGCAGGCAAATCTCATAGGTTGGTGGGTTTTTTTGTTGTTTTTTTGTTTTTTGTTTTTTTTTTGTTTGTTTGTTTTTTTAAATAATTGCTTGTCCCTCTTCTTAGCCTGGCTCTGGCTTAGCAGTTCTTGACCGCTGGGTTTCAACCACTTGAGGGTTCAAACAACCCTTTCATAGGGGGTGCCTAAGGTCATCCTACATATCAGATATTTACATTATGGATCAAAACAGTGGCAAAATTACAGTTATATAAAACTAAAATAGCTTTATGGTTGGGGGTCAGGTCACCACAACATGAGGAACTGTATTAAAAGATCACAGCATTAGGAAGATTGAGAACCACTATTCTAGTTGTATCCAGTTGACAGAAAACTAACCAGCACAAAGGCTAAGAATCGACAAAGAGTGCCTTAGCAGAAAGGAGCGAGCCGTGGCCAGATGTCAGAGCAGGGCACAAGATACCCACCGCAGGGGGAGGGCTGTGGGGTGATGTGCTCGAGAGACCTACGGAGGCTAGGAAGGGGCTGCAGAGACAGGGTGAGCCACAGCCCATAACCCTGAAAGTGCCAACAAGAGAGGGTGATTACTATGTGTTGATAAATGTATTAGTTAAAAAAGAGGAGGCCATCAAAAATTAAAAATTGTTATTAAAAAAAAAAGAGGAGACCAAGGGGCTAGAGAGATGGCTTAAAGGTTAAGAGCACTGGCTGCTCTTCCAGAGGTCCTGAGCTCAATTCCCAGCAACTGCATGGTGACTCACAACCATCTGTAATGAGATCTGGTGCCCCCTTCTGGCCTGCAGGCATACATGCAGGCAGAACACTGTATACATACTAAATAAATCTTGGGGAAAATAAAAAGAGGAGGCCAAGTCCAGGGATGTCTCAGAGTGCTTAGCTACCATGTTCAAGGCCCTGGGTCCCAGCCCCAATGCCACAGAAGACTAGGACTGATATAGAGAAGAAACAAGAGGAAGAAATGGGGAAGGAGGAGGAGGAGGCTGCTAAGAATGTAAAGATCTGGGCCTGTGAAACCCTGGGGTGGAAGCTCCCTGGGGAAGCTGAGGGAGGGGACACTGGAAAATGCTGAGGCCAAGCAAGAAGTACCAGCTGCAGGGCTGGCTCCCTATTGAAGCAGAGGGTGCGCTTGCGCTCCGAGGGTTTGGAACTCCCAAACTCTGTTTCTCCCACCTTCTTTCTGTGTTCTGGCCAAGAAAGGAACCTGAGTCTCCAGTACTGAGTCTCCAGTACGGCTTAGGAGTCTGACTCTACATTGACACACATGATAAACAGACAGACAAACTTTACCCAGGTATGGTGGCACACACCTATAATCCTAGTACTAGAGAGACTGGGGGCCGAAGGAGCCAGAGTTTGAAGCCAGGCTAGACTGTACAGAGAGACCCTGCCATGATAGATAAGACACCCTTCTCCAATTCAATATGATCAACATAAGATATTTCTGTGGGCATCTGTCTGTTGGGGTTTGGACAGGGAAATGAGCTGGAATAGGAGTTCGGTGTAGGGATTTGTTCTGATGTGACTTTGTCAGGGAAGAGAGGGGAGATGGCACCAAGAACACTGACAAGGAAACATTTCGCACTGTTCTGGTGCAGAGGAACTGGGACCACATAGAACTCCACGTCTCCAGCTTTGACGTCATGGGTGACCCGAGGCAGAGCTGCTAACCCCTACCCTGCAGGCTCCACCCTTGCTGGGCCTGGACTCTGAGCCAGCCGCTCTAGTGGAAGAGACCTGGTGAGGACTAGAATGAGACACTGATGTGTCTAATACTCTAATGAACAGTAAACTTTTTTTTTTTCGAGACAGGGTTTCACTGTAGTTTTGGAGCCTGTCTTGGAACTAGTTCCTGTAGACCAGGCTGGCCTCGAACTCACAGAGATCCACCTGCCTCTGCCTCCCGAGTGCTGGGATTAAAGGTGTGTGTCACCACTGCCCAGCTCTAAACAGTAAATAGTTTAAAAGGGGCTGAGGAGATGACTCAGTTGGTAACATGCCTGTTTTACAAACTTGATGTGAGGATGTGAGTTCAAATCCCTAGCACTTAGGGTCACATAGGGTTTCTCATGTATGAGAGAGACAGAGAGAAATAGAAGAAAGAGGGGGCGGGATCAAAGAAGACATCCAATATCAACTTCTGGCTTCAGTGCACACACACATGAGCATGCACACATACACACATGCACGCATGCACATACACACATGCGCGCGTGCACATATATACCCTCCCAGCAAGTACGCACACATTCACGTATTTTTTTTTTAATAGAAGAAAGAATGGAGCCAGGTGGTGGTGCACACACCTTTAATCCCAGCACTCAGGAGACAAAGGCAGGCAGATCTCTGAGCCAACCTGGTCAACAAAGTGAGTTTGAGAGACATACAGAAAAACCCTGTCTAGAAAAACAAACAACAAACAAAAAGGATGGAAGCGAAGAGAAGGAAAAAGGTATTTAGGCAGTACTCACCTGAAGCAGCTCTGGATCTCAGGCAGCCTTTGCTGCCTCCCTCCGGCTCTCAGGCTGCTCCCGCTATGTTGACCTGGGTTTCTGTCCCGCCCGATTCCCACAGTCGTTCATCCCCAAAGAAATCACACAGAGGTCTACATTAATTATAAACTGATTAATGATAAACTGGCCTAGTTTCTTAGGCTTCTTATTAACTCGTAACTTATATTAACCCATAATTCTTATCTATGTTAGCCATGTGATTTGGTACCTTTTTCAGCAAGGCAGTCACATCTGGCTTCCTCTCTGTCTGGGTGACAACTGCAGACTGAAACTTCCCTCTTCCCAGAATTCTCATTGTCCCACCTCTACCTCCTGCCTGGTTGCCCAGCCTATACTTCCTGCCTGGCTACTGGCCAATCAGCATTTATTTAAAATACAAGTGACAGGGTACAGACCATTGTCCCACAGCACTTCCCCCCCTTTAAAAAAAAAAAAGAACTCTGAATCAAATATCTTTTGTTTAGCTTTTTATTCAGAACATTTTTCATAACATCTTGTAACCAACTTTCTAAACAAAGATAAATATCTATAATCCATTTTTTGGGAATGAGGCATAGTTTTCTAGGATACTTCCTGCTGATCGGGGGCTCTAATAATCTTATGGGGATCTAAAGAAAATTTAGAATTATGATCAAGTCCTGACTGGAGCATCCTGTGAGGCTTGATCATCTCAGGCAGCAGTCTTTGAACTGTTCTGAATGTAGAACTCAGACATCTGGGCCATTCCTCCTATCGGAGATTTCTCAGGGGTCTTCCTTGGTCAAACCTGATTTTTCTTAATGCAGAATGAATCCACAGTCCCTCATTTCCTGTGGAAACAAAAGCAAAACCTCTTCTCCAAAGTAACATATCTTTTAACTTAAATTTAAAGTCAAAGCATTTTATATATTTTTATATATTTATATATATTGGATTAATTCAGCAGCTTTTATAATCAAATGTCTTTTAGCAGCTTTTGCTCCTTCCTCAGTCATCAATTTAAAGACAGCACAATAACATACAGTATCCAGACTCTCTGTGTAGTTTTCATCTTTATGTGGCTTTATTTTAACCTCTACTTCTTTCATTTTTATTTTTAATTTTTGGGTTTTTGAGACTGGTTTTCTCTGTGTATCTTTGGCTGTCCTGAAATTCACTCTGTAGACCAGATTGTCCTTGAACTCACAGAGATCTGCCTGCCTCTGCCTCCCAAGTGTTGGGATTAAAGGTGTGTGCTACCACACCCAACTACTCTATTTTTTCTTTTTTCTTTTAAGGACTTTATCTTTTTTTTCTCCCAAGCCTACATATATTTTTAAAGAGACAGTAAACCACTTAGAGGTTTTCTTCATCTTTGAATCTATCTTTACTGTATATCTCTCTTTTTCTGACCACATTAGTCTTTAATTTGCTAAGCAATATGGTTAGGATTAAAGCCATGGCTTTGATGGCTAGATCCAGTCCATACCTTAGTTTTTTTCTGAGAGTCTAGCCACATGGCAGAAGTATTGGCGGGAGCCATGTTTATTGTCACAACTCTATGGCATTTCAAGGTCCCTGCCACCACCAAAAAGTATGCAGTCAGCTTTTCATCAAGACCATTTAAGAGCTTCATGGCAGGACCTCTTAAAAGAGCTTAAAGGTTTTGTAGCTAAAGCTGAGTCAGGAAGCCTCTCTTAAATGAGAGTGTTTGCCTCTAGCAAGCAGAGCCCACCCAAGAAAGTGCTGCTATAAGAAGCCATGCTTAACTCTATTCCTTTCTATCTAGAATAACTTCCCAAGCTCTCTCAGGCTTTTAAGTGGATTTGGTCAGTCCCACATTGGGTGCCATTCTGTTTACAGAGGTTTCTGTCCTGCCCAGTTCCCACATTGGGTGCCATTTTTTGGCTGAGTTTTCTGTCCCACCTGGTCCCGCCCCATCAGGCAACTATTCAGTCACAAAGAAATCACACAGAGGTCTACATTAATTATTAACTGATTGGGCTAGTATCTCAGGCTTCTTATTAACTCTTATAACTTATATTAACCCATAATTCTTGTCTGTGTTAACCACATGGCTTGGTATCTTTTTAGTGAGGCAGTCACATCTTGCTCTGGCTTCCTCTCTGTCTGGGTGACAACTGCAGACTGAAACTTCCCTCTTCCCAGAATTCTCGTTGCCCTGCCTCTACTTCCTGCCTGGTCACCCCGCCTATACATCCTGCCTGGCTACTGGTCAATCAGCACTTATTTAAAATACAAGTGACAGGGTACAGACCATTGTCCCATAGCACCTCTAGATGCTGCTTTCACCACTGGGACCCTTTACCATCCCCAGTGGTTTGGATTCCTTGCCTTGCACCTCAGGTCTTCCTCAGCTGAAGCCTTGCTGGGCTGGAGCACAGCTTTTATAGTCTCCTCAGGTTAAAATGACAGTGTAGAGTCCTAGTGCGTGATGACGCCAGCGTTGCAGGCCAGGAACTCCTAAACCAGTGTCCCAGCTGTGACCATTGCCCTCCAGAGCCCAGGATTTGCTATTCTGGAATTCCCCTTTGCCATCATGGTGGGAACCTTCTGCAGCTCTGGTTAGGCTGTTTTTTATAGCCTGCCCCTTCTGCTTACTTGTCTCGTTCCTTTGGTCAGAGACTGCCTTTCCTCAATAGTTCTAAGTTCAATGGCTTTCAAGAATACTGTATAGAGGGTGGGGTAAATGTGTGCGGAGCTTCATGAATGAAACAGTCTCATGCGTGCCTGAGAGAGTGGGTGTCATTGCTTTACATTTCCCAGCACCCTCCTCTCTGTTCCATTAAGAACTCCTGCCCCATGGGCCAATCAGGGGTTCGTGCCTTGGGCTTGTCCACACCAATGGGAATCCCTGAGGAGAGTCCAGGCAGCAGCATATTCCCAACTGGGGGTGGGGCAATCATCTCAGAGTCCTGAGCTTGCAGGCACTCCAGAGATAGGCAGTGACCCTGGAGGGAGGATAGGCAGGCAGTGTCACTGTTTCCTGTAGCTGGAGTACCACAAGAAGTCCCAGGATCCCCCACCATGACCACCCACCATATCCCCAAGTCTAGGCTGGATTCCTATCACTTGCTCTTAAAAGGGAGTCACGTGACTTTGTAACCTGTAGGCAAGGCCAGACACTGTGCAGCCTTTCTTTTGGGGTGCTTCTGCTACCACTTTTATGAAATTACATTTTCTTGGTCAGGTGTGATGATGCACATCTGTAACCCCGGTACTCAAGGAGTTGAGGTGGGGGCTGCCATGAGTTTGAGGCCCAGTCATGAGTTTGAGTACCAAGTCGGGACAACATAGTAAAATGTTGTTAGTTGTGTGATGCACACCTTTAATCCCAGCACCCAGGAGGCTGAGACAGGTGAATCTCTGTGAGTTCTAGGCCAGCCTGGTTTTACAGAGAGAGTTTCAGGACAGCCAGGGTTACACAGAGAAACCCTGTCTTGAAAAAACAAAAGACCTTTGTTTCAAAGTCAAAGAAAGAGGGGGAAAAAGAGGAGAAGGAGGAAATGGAAGTGGAAAATAGGTAAGAAAGGAAGAGTAGATGAAGGAAGGTAGGAAGGAAGGAACGAACGAATGAAGGAAGGGGCTGAAGAAATGGCTCGGCACTTAAGAGTACTTGTTGCTCTTTCAAAGGACCCAAGTTTGGTTCCCAGCACCCACATCTGATGTAACTGCCTGTAACTCCAGTTCCAGGAAATCCAACCCTCTTCTAGCCTGAGCACTTCACACATGTGGCACTCACATAGACACCCATATAAAATAAAAATAAAATCTAATCTTTTTATGATTGTACTTTCTGTAATTCTTTGTTTTTCCTTCCTTCCTTTTTTCTTTTTTCTTTCTTTCCCTCCTTTTTGACTTTTTGTCTAAGGTAGGGTCTCTCTAGTCTCTCTATGTAGCCCTGGCTGTCCTGGAACTAGCTCTGTAGACCAGGCTGGCCTTGAGCTCACAGAGATCCACCTGCCTCTGCCTTGCAGGTGCTGGGATTAAAGGTGTGCTCTTCCACTCCAAGTTTTGTTTTGTTTTGGAGATAAGGTTTCAGGTACCCATGGCTGGCCTTCAGCTCCGTGTGTAAATTAGGATTACCTTGAACATCTAATCCTCCTGCTTCTGTCTCCCCAGTGCTAGGGTCCCAGGCTTACACCATCACACCTGATCTATGCTCCCAGCTGTTTGCTTATCATTTCCCTTGTATCACGAGTATTTCTGTGTTTATTTGCTCTTCATAGAAATAGCATTTTTATAAATCTAATTCAGAGAGTGTACTTATTTTTTAAGATTTATTTTATGTACATAAGTGTTCTATTGACTTTATTCCAGAAGAGAACATCAGATCCCAGTATAGATGGTTGTGAGCCACCATGTGGTTGCTGGGAATTAAACTTAGGACCTCTGGAAGAGCAGCCAGTGCTCTTAACCAGTGAGTCATCTCTCCAGTACCCCAGAGGTTGTATTTAAAACAAAACAACTTTTTTGTTTTGTCTGAATCAGGAAAGGTCTCACTACATAGCCCCCCAAAATCTTGGTTTTCTGATTCTTCTGCTTCAGCCTCCTCATCACAGGCAGGTTTAGTTTTGCAAATGTACTATATTTTGTCAAAATATGTTTTCATAGCCTGGGATACATAGTAAGTTCCAGGCTAGTTTGGACACTAGAACATAACCCTTTCTCAAGATAAACAGCAGTTCCTCCAGGCAGGGCCGTGCTCACCCTCTGACCCACTTCCCTGCAGCCTTGCCTAGTAGCTGTCTTCCAGGCTTTGCTCGTCTGTAGGTGACAGCCAAGGTCCCTTTGCTATGGCTTTGATTTGCATTATCTTAATTACTAAGGCGAACATTTCCCAGCACATGTGTTAGCCAAATTAGTTTTCTCCCCGTCACCTTGTCTGTGTCCTTTACCTTTCAGATTCAGTGGGCTTTGTTTTGCTTTGTTTTGCTTTGTTTTCTGACTCATTTCTTTGAGCACTTTGAGTAACAATGGTGTCATTACCCATATTTCCTACCCTGAATTTTTCTTATTGTTAAAAAAAAAAAACTTGTGGGCCATAGCTCTTTTCTTTTGAGGTAGCTAGCATGACGTCTAACCTCAGAAGATGCGCTGGAGGACCAGTGAGCTGGCTCAGCAGGAAAGGGAGTTTTCTGCCAAGCCTGTGGCCTGAGTTCTGTCCCTGGAATCCATATGGTGGAAGGAGCGAGCTGACTGCTGCAAGTTGTCCTGTGGCTGCCTCCCCCACCCCCAACACGTGAACACACACCCTTCTTGAACACACACTAAATTAATAAATGTAATGATTTTTTTAAAAAAAAGTCAAAATGCCCCAAAGAGCTCTTAATATTAGGAGAGACTTGATTGGACTCCTTCACTTCCTCTGTATGGGGAAGTGTATAGAAGACATCTGGCTTTTTGCTGTTGCCCATGGTCACTGGCTATGTGCTCTTAGCCTCTGGCCCAGGACACTCCAGTCCAAGGCTGCTCAGGTATAGCCGAGGACTGGTTCATGCTCACTTCTGTTGCGCTTTTCACTTCACGGCAGAGTTGTGTGGAAAGCAATTGCCTTTAGAGGAGAGAAGAGGGAGAAGAGAAATTAGAAGCGCTCCAAAGGGAAGCCCTTAGCTTCAAAAGGTCAGAGACTGCCTCAGAGGTAGGGTGGATAGATCACTGGCCATCTGTCTGATGTGAGGCCACCCAGTCGCTTCGAAACACTTAACACAACTTACAATTAGAACTTTTCCCTCAAACTTAAGGGTCTTCCTGACATGTCCATGGTGCAGGGCGAGCCTCAGCATCCTGTTCCTAAAACTCTTTGGCATCTGTGCGCCTCTCATCCAATACTTTCAGGAGCAAATGCTGGGAAGAACGAACAAATAAGTGGTAACACATGACTTTAATCTTAGCACTAGGGAGGCAGAAGCAGGTGGATCTCCCTGAGTTCTAGTCTAACCTGGTCATCCAGTGAATTCCAGCCTAGCCAGTCTCAACAACAAAACAAATAAAAACAAACAAACAAGGAATGAATGAACAAACGAACAAACAAACGGAGTCCTCTCATCTCATAGCTTGGTCTTTTAGTATCAGAGGAGCCCCATGCCTGAGCACCCACCAGGGGACTGCGGGGACATGGTTGTATAGGAGTTGTAAAGAAAGGTGGCAGCCTCTGGGGAAGTCCTGGATGTGGATACCGCCACCTCCAGGGAACAGGGGCCCTGGGAGAGCAGACACTTGTGGCGTTGGGACAGGCACAGCGGAAGGGACCCGCAGGAGTGGTGACAGCCACCAGAGGGCAGCACTGCACAGCAAGCCCGGGAGACCGAGACCACAGCACTCTGTGACCCTGCTTTACCTTTTTGATCCTCGGACCGCCCCTGGCTCACACCAACAGGGTGAATCGCTGCACACCCTCCTCACCAGCGGGGAAACCGAGGCGGGGCTCTTCCCCCCCCCGACCCCCCCCCACTGTCCTGCGCCGTTCCCTGGCCTGGCGGGATCTGCTGTGAGACGTCCAGAATCTGGTCCTGCACCCAGTCTGTGATCTAGAGGGAGTGGCCTCCTGAACCTCGAGTCCAGCTAGGTCTGATGTCAGTCTCGTGCCCCAAATAACTTCCTCCCAGGGACACTTCCGCCGCGGCCGCACGTCCCGGAGCCCGGCGGGCGCACCCAGGGCAGGAACCGGACAGCCATCCTGCCAGTCACTATGCCGCCTTCCCAGAAGTGCTCTTGTCACGCCCAGAAAGTGCACCTCCAGACTGGGGGGGTGGGGGGATCCTATGCCCTGAGCCAATCCACAAATCCTGGGTGTGTTGGTCCAGGAGCGTGGGTGGGGGGCGCAGGGGCTCAGTCGAGGTCCCCCTTTCTTAGTTGAAGGTCAGTAACCTGACCTTGGTCCTTCAATGTCAATGTTTATACTCACCTAACAGTGTAAACCCCACCACCACCACCTTATAAACCCCAACCACCTTAGGTCACTGATGTCATATAAAAAGTAGGTGCTCAACAGGTATCAAATGAATGAATGAATGAACGAATGAATGGATTAAATGGAAGGCCTCTGGATGGAGTAGACTTTGCCAGCTTAAGTGGGTCCTACGGTCATTTGAGGGGGCAGCCAATAGTGGGGCCTTTCGGTCAGCTCGTGTATGAGAGGGATATCTTGCTACCAGAATCCTGAAGTGTGCAGAGTAAGGGGGTCTGGCCCCTGGGGTTCAGGGCCGGGTCATGGAGTTGGTGTTCTGGGCACCTCCTTCCTCCTGAAGAGGCACTGGGCAGGCAGGGTTGACAGGCTGGGTTGCATAGCCGAGCTGATACTCATCTCCAGCATAAAACCTCACTTCATGGAGCCTGCACCTCCGTAGCACTAGGGAGAGCTCCTGCCACCACTGACCAGGGCTCTACCAACCACCGAGCCAGAGAACATGAGGCAGCCCCACATCCCTGCACTGCTGCTGCTGCCACTGCTGCTGAGACCTGGTGAGTTGCATCCAAGGGCAGGCAGTCCCCCAGCCACAGCTCTGGAGGGGCCCCTCTGTGCTGCTCTGAGCACCAACTGAGCGCCCCGGCCCCAACTCCTGGGCCTGCCTGAGTCTGAAAGAAACTTCGTCTCAGTGATCGGCTTCCCAGAGAATGTACTCCGGTTCCAGATATTCCACCCGGGGGACCTGGCTGGGACCTGTGGGAAGGCGTGATAGCACGTGGCCATAGGCCCTCAGGGCCTCTCAAGGACCCCCCCCCCAAGGCAGTGGCTTGGCTAGAGCCACACCCTCATCTTCCTGGGGCTCTTGGTGTTCCATGCTCTGATTTTGGGGCTCCCCTAGAGGCCTGTCTTCCCATTCTACAAAGGAAGAGACAAGACAAAGCCTCCATGCCTCTAGGATTTGAACCCAAGCCTGCAGGCTTTCACATCCCTTGGCTTATGTGAACTGGGGTTGCCATCTGAGCCAGGGAGCCTTCAGAGTCTGAGGCTCAGCAGAGAGCTGGGGACAAGGGCTGCAGGCTGCAGAGAGGCCCAGCCTATAGAGGCAAAAGCAGTGCCCTACCCATCCTGAGCAGGGGTCAGCAAGTTCTAGCCAGGTGCTCCGCCTGGCAGGTCCTTCCCTGTGGGCTGGGCTTCTCTCTGCCAGGGAAACTCTCCCACATTCCTAGGCCAGATGGGCCAGCCTAGCAGCCATCACACTTCCCTGTCCTCAGTTCACCTCCCTGGGACAGACCAAGTCACCTCAAATCATGCTTCAGCCAGGGCTCAAGAGATAGGAGGACATTGGTGGGCATCTCTGCAGTGATGCCCTACCTCCCCAATGTCATAGAATGTTTCTGTCCATGGTCTCTAGCAGCAAGGACAATGGCATTGAAAGCCCTTTTCTACTGGGTGTGACATGTTAGCAGCTCCCGTGGGTGGATCAATTGAGGTCATTGCCAAAGTAGAAACAGCAGTCTGCCTTTGGCTCACAAACAGCTGTAACTGAGGCTGGACCCCTGAGTGACTTACTCACGTCAACAAGGAGGCCAGCACCCCAGTAGTCCTCTGACTGGTCCTGCCTAGTTTCTTAGACCTCACTTGCTCCTTATCAGCTTCAGGGACCTGGAGCCCAGGTGGGCATAGACTAATACCCCAGCTGAACCTCTACCACTGACAGGATGCTTCTCTGTCCCTACACAGTTTCTGTGCTCGGGTCCCTAGGGGTATAAGTCCTGCCTTCATATATCTCCAGGGCCTGAGCTCTGGGTGCGATCAGATGAAGGATGGAGAGCTCAGAGGGGCAGTGGGGGTTCCAAGACACATAATACAAGAGGGGGCAGCTTCTGTGGAGTCGACCCTTGAGAGGACCTCGATCCGCACTAGGACTGCGGAGACGGGGAGCCTCAGCCTGCAAGGACCAAGCTGCGGCAGAGACAGTGGGTTACGGGTCAGGAGATTGGCAGGAGGGAAAATGCACAGAAGGTTCTTGCGAGAGGTTTGCAGTGCGGGTGTCCTTGAGGATAGAGGGCAGCGAGGCTAGGCAGTGTAGCAAGCTGACTCTTCAGGCCTGGGGAGCAGCTCCAGCAGAGCTCTAACAAGTGTGTGTGTGGTGGGGAGGTCTCTGGTCACATTTGCATTTTATTTTTTATTTTTATTTATTTATTTTGGTTTTTCAAGACAAGGTTTCTCTGTGTAGAACTCTCTGTAGACCAGGCTGGCCTCAAATTCACAGAGATCTGTCTGCCACTGCCTCTTAAGTGCTGTGATTAAAGGCATGCACCACCACCACCTGGCTTTATTTTATTTTATTTGTATGTATTGCTTTGTCTCTCTTTTTCCTCTCTGTCTCTGTCTGTCTCTCTCTCTCTGTGTGTAATCTTTGGAGACCAGAAGGGGTCGTTGGATCCCCTGGGTGCTAGGAACTAAACTGGAATCCTCTATAAAAGCAGCAAATGTTCTTAACCAATGAGCCATCTCTCCAGTAATAAATATATATATATTATATATATGTATATATATATTTTACTTGTATGAATGTTTTATTTGCATGTATGCATGTGCACATATTGCCAATGGAGGCCAGAAAAGTGTGTTGAATTCACTGGAACTGGAATTACAGACAGCTATGAGTTACCACATTCAGGCTGGGAACTGAACCCAGGTCCTCTGCAAGAACACCAAGTGCTCTCAACTGCTGAGCCATTTTATTTGAGACAACACAGATAGCCTCAACTGACCAGGTAGTCATTGTATAGGCTCAGTCTGGCCTTAGACTCCATGTAATCCTCCTGCCTCAGCCTCTTGAGTGGGGCATGCTGGGATAACAGCTATGAGCCACTACACCTTATGCATTTGCACCCTGTGAAAACAGCTTGCAAGCCAGAAGTCCCGAGCACAGCCCCTGTTTCCTGTGACCATCACAGGTGCCCCTCTCTGCTTGATGTCCTGCTTTGAGAAGAATCTGGTCCTGTCCTGAGCAGTAACTACCTCCCGTTCCCCTACGTTCTGGTTACATTTCTGGCACTGTGATAAAATATCAAGACAAAAAGTAGCTCAGGGGAGAAAGGGCTTATTTTAGCTCACTACTGCAGGTGATAATCCATCATTTCAGGGCAACAGGAACTTGAAACGGCTGATCACATCCAGAGTCAAGAATAGGAGAGAAATGAATGGATGCATACTCCTTGTATTTAGCTTAGTTTCTTCACTCTTAAACAGTTCAGGACTAACCTACCCCCGTGCCTAGCGAATGGTGCCACCCACCGTGGGCTGGGGCTTCACACATCAAATAACTTAATTAAGACAATTCCCCACCAATGTATCCACATGCCAGCCCAAGTAGATAATCCTTTATTGAGACTCTGTTTCCAGGTGATTCCAGCTAGTATCAAGCTAACCACACACACAGCTAACAGACAGCTGCACCCTCATTGTCAAGGTCACATTCTGGATTTTGTCCCCCAGTAGCACTGAGAATTCCACAACTAGGAGCTACACAAGGAAGAGTCCTGTGACATCCTTTAGGGCACCGCTGGCCATGTGTGGCTCAGCCTGGCCATTTGCTGTCCCTGCGACATTTAGCACCCTGAAGTGGATTTCCTTTTCATCCTTTCCTCTGGGCTCAATTGTTGGGGCTTAGAAAAAAATGTGACCATCAAGGTGGAGGGCCTGATTGTGCTGAGACCCCACCCAGTCCTGACAAACCTGTCCAAGGGAGCAGCAACCAGGAGAGTAAGCTAAAGGTCTGGGGTTGCCTGGGCTTGAACCTGAGTCTGGAATGGAGCTAATGGGGATTGGGTGAAAAGCTGAGCAGTAAGTAGTAGGTGTGGGCGCTGGAGCCAATTGCTGGTGAGCTCCTCTTTATTTGTTCCCTCACTTTGATGGTGGCACGGTAGAGGGTCATGGTTGGCAAGAGGGCTCAGTCCTCAGGAATATAGAGAATTGGGAGGTTGCCCCCTGATCTTTGCTAGGCCAACTCAACTCCCTTGAGAGCAGAGAATGGCCATGGGCATCTGAACCTCAGTTGGGCTTGGGGAGAAGTTGAAAGACTACAAGGAGGGCCCTGATGTATCCATGTGTGCAAGCGGCCTCCAGGGTTTCCTGCCATCCAGAGCTGAGCCACTAGTGGGTGAAAAGGGGGAGGGAGACCCCACGGCTCTAGAATTTGAGGTCCATGCACTGTTCCCATTCCATACTGCAAGGCAAGAGCAGGGGTGTGGGGTGGAGAAAGGGATCCCTGTGTGGACAAGGAGAGTGGCAGCCTGGACCAAGCAGGGAGATCAACCCATTCAGCCACAGTGCTAGCTTTCTTGGTTGTCTTCCCTGTCTTCAGAGGCCAGGAACTCTCTGATAAGGCAGAAGCAGGGAGGAACAGACCTTGGCTTGGCAAAGTTGCCTGATGATCCCCTTTTCCCACTTCCAGGGACCGAAGGGGTCAGAGCTCTGAGAGGTAAGTGGGTTCAACTGAGATGGAGGAGTGGAGGGACACACACACACACACACACACACACAGAGAGAGAGAGAGAGAGAGAAGGGGAGGGAGGGAGAGAGGGAGGCAGAGAGGGAGGGAGGGAGGGAGAGCAGAAAAGCCAGACAAAAGTGGCTGAGCAGAACTTCCAAAAGGCAGTGGAGGAAGAAATCTCCTATATGATCAGCAAAATAGGACATGGTGGAAGTACCAGGATAGAGGACACCTTATCTGCTGTACCATGACTGTACCCCTGTCCCATCAGCCTGTAGAAGACATGATATATGGCCATCCTTCAGGGACCCATGCGTCCAGCTCTGGGATGGGAATGTTCCATGTCATTTCAACCTTTCTGACCCCAAGTTGGGTCTTGTCACCTTGTCATAAGTGAGAAGACCAAGGTCCATGGGAAGGCAGAACCAGAAAGGGTCAGGCTGAATCAAAAGCCAACTGTACTGGGGCCTCTTATCTACTAATGTTCTGAGTGGCTCAGGGGACAGAAAGTGAGAACTGGCATGTGGGTTGGGGATTGTGTTGAAGCCATGGGCAGGCCCTTCCCTCAGAGTGCGCTTCCATGTTCCCCCAGCCTGTGGGCACCCAAGGATGTTCAACCGGATGGTTGGTGGGGAGGACGCCTTAGACGGCGAGTGGCCCTGGCAGGCCAGCATCCAGCGCAATGGGACCCACTTCTGTGGGGGCAGTCTCATTGCACCAACATGGGTCCTCACCGCTGCACACTGCTTCTCCAAGTAAGTGACCCCCGCCCTTTCGGCTTCTCACCAATGGCAGGGACAAGGCAAGCTGCACATAACTGTTCAGTACCACAGATAGCACTGGCATCAGCCTCCCACCCCCATCCTCCCATCCCAGCCTTGTTCAATAACACCCAGTCTTCCAAATTTTCCTTCAGGGACCTGCAGAGAAACCCAGTGGTTAAGAGCATTGGCTATTCTTGCAGAGGAGCAAGGTTCAGCTCCTCACACCCACATGGTGGCTTACAACAGTCTACACTTCAAGTTCCAGGAGACCCAGTGTCCTCTTCTGGCTCCAGCAGGCTCCAGGCTTGCACATGGTGCACTGACACAAATGCAGGCAAAACATCCATACACATAATATTAAACATTTTTCCTTAGGCCCAGCTCTAGGCCTTGAAGCTGCAACCACTGCTGCAGCCCTTGCTCTACCAGCTGCTCTGCCAGAGCCACCTGGGGTCCTGTCCCTACCCAGGCACCCCCGACACACACCTCCCTCGTCCCATGCTCCCGACCTCAAATCCAGAACTCTCTCTGCACCTTGGGTATCAGCTGAGCCCAGGATTTGGAAGACTGTCCCTCCTCCTCACCCTATCTAAGATCACCTAAGAGGACTCCCAGCTCGCACATCTGTGTGAAACAGCCCTAGAATCTCAGGGTCCTCAAACACAGGACCGCCTTCCTCATACATCTGCAATCCCCTTTCCTTTATTACTGTGTGCTGGGGACCATGAGGACATCAGAAGACAACTTTCAGGCTTCCCCTTTCACTGTGGGTTTTGCTGATAGAACTCAGGCTTTTAGGCTTGCGTAGAAAGCACTTTCACCTGCCGAGCAATCCTGCCAGCCTCTGCAAGTTTTTCAAAAATCCCATGCTTCACTTAGAAACTCAGGCTCAGAGGTGGCCGACCTGGGGATTCAGAGGCAGGGCTCGGCCTTGCTGTACTCCAAAGGGATGTGTGTATTAGAACAAGCTTTTCAGGTAGTCTGTGCTCCCAACTTATGAATAAGGAAACTGAGGACAGAGAACTTGTTAGGTCACTTACCCAAGGTCACCTGTAGCCAGGGAGAGCTGGGAATTAAAGGTGGGTGATCTTCAGTTTCTACAGTCTTTATCATGGAGATGACATGGTTGGGAATGCAAAGAGAGGTGTCAGATACTGCAGCAGACCAGAAAAACCTGCCCCTGTAGGTTCCTTTCCTCAGGGAGGAGGGTATTCATAAGCTCTGCTCTTTCCGTCAGCACTTCAGACGTATCCACATACCAAGTCCTGCTGGGAGCACTGCAGCTGCAGCAGCCAGGGCCACACGCCCTGTACGTCCGTGTGAAGCGGGTGGAAAGCAACCCCCAATACCAAGGCATGGCCTCCAGTGCCGACGTGGCTCTGGTGGAGCTGCAGGTGCCTGTGACTTTCACTAATTACATCCTTCCCGTGTGTCTGCCGGACCCCTCCATCGTCTTTGAGCCGGGCATGAAGTGCTGGGTCACTGGCTGGGGCAGCCCCAGTGAACAAGGTGAGGGGACCGGGGCAGGGGAGGGAAGGGGATGTGGCTGAAGAAAGGCCAGGACAACTGGGCAGTCATGACGCACACCTTTAATCCCAGCACTCGGGAGGCAGGCAGGCAGATTTCTGTGAGTTCGAGGCCAGCCTGGTCTACAGAGTGAGTTCCAGGACAGCCAGGGCTGTTACACAGAGAAACCCTGTCTCAAAAAAGAAAACAAAACAAAGTGAAAAGGCCAGGACAGCCTTCCTGTTGATGCTGGTGTACACAGTCTCTGCTCACATGGGTAGGGCAAGGCTAAATGGAGCAGGTACTGTAGGATGCAGCCGTGCACGTGGGAGAGGGAAGGGGAGACAAGCAGGGCTGGTGCTGATGAGGGAAGAAACAGTCCATGAAGTTCTGAGGAGAACCAGGGAGGGATAGAGCCAGCTGCGGTTCCTGAGACCCCAGAACCTCGGGATCCTGGTTAAGACTGTCCCCCGAGCTGCAGGCTTCCTTTCCTCCCCAGACCGACTGCCCAACCCACGGATCCTGCAGAAACTTGCTGTGCCCATCATTGACACGCCCAGGTGCAACCTGCTGTACAGCAGAGATGCGGAGTCTGACTTCCAGCTCAAAACCATCAAGGATGACATGCTGTGTGCAGGCTTTGCAGAGGGCAAGAAGGACGCCTGTAAGGTAGGGTGGGAGGGCAAGCCACTGGAGGGGGCTCTCAACCATCCGACCGCTTTAATACGGTTCCTCATGTGGTGGTGACCCCACCACAAATTCTTCATTGCGCCTTCATAGCTGTAATTATGCTAGTAATGAACAGTGATGTAAATATCTGAAGTGCAGAGTGGTTTTAGGTGACCCCTGTGGACCCCCAAAGGGGTCGCTACTCACAGGTTGAGAACCACTGCACTAGAGGGAGCTAAGCCCAGGCAAAGGGTAGGCTGTGGTTCCAGTAGCTGAAATGAGACGAGCGAGTCTTGGATCTGAAATGGAACCCCAAAAGCTGCGTTTTAGCATACACCACACTGGGTGTATACCACAACAGGCAAGTTGGGGTATCACAGCAAGGCGAGGGCTTGTTGAGGAGAGGACCGACAGGAAGTCCTAGAAGGGGTTCTGTGATGAGTACAGGAACGCACCTTTGTGAGGCCAAGGTGGGTTCTGATTGGCCCTCTGCTTCCCCACAGGGTGACTCTGGAGGCCCCTTGGTGTGCCTTGTGGACCAGTCATGGGTGCAGGCTGGAGTGATCAGCTGGGGAGAAGGCTGTGCCCGCCGGAACCGCCCAGGTGTCTACATCCGTGTCACTTCCCACCACAAATGGATCCACCAAATCATTCCAGAACTGAAGTTTCAGGGCAGGGCCAGCAGCCAGCAGCAGCGAAGACACCCTCGAGGTTGGCAGCACTTGGGGAACTCTGCCCGCTGCCTGGCTGCCCATGCAGTCATGCTGACCCTGGTAGTTATGCTCAGCATCCTTTGAGCTTGCCCAGGACTGGCAGGCGGTGCCCTCCCCACTGGACATTTGTAAATAGCTCCACTCCCCCATCTGTTAGCTACTTTTATTTATGCTCACTTCCAGAAAAAAAAGTGTCACAGCCCATCCGGGGATGTGCACGGCCCTAGGGCTGACAAGCTCTGCATTGGGAAGATTTAGAGGAGACCCCGGCAGGCACACCCTGGCTACAACGTTCCTGACCCAGTTTCCCTGTTTCCACCCCATGACTGCTCACCACCTTGAATACCAATCGTTTTCCCGTTCCTGCACTGTGGACAGTTGACAGACACTGGTGGGAAGCAGGTCACAAGATGCCAAGTGCTTCAGTAGGAACCATGAGGATGAGTGGAGGGACATAATGGGGGCACAGCCTCCTTCCCCAGTCCCACTTCTCTATCACCGTCACACAAATCTAAGGGTCACCTAGGACCTGTGCATTCTCACAACACTCAAGAGTCCCTTCCAGGGGCAACCGTTACTTCATGTTCTTCCTTGATCTCTGAGATTCCTCTTCTACTGGTCCATCCCTTAGCCTTAAACTTCCCACTCTCTAGTAACGAAATAGGGAGTGGAAGGGATCAGGCACACACAAACCATGCTCTCCTCACATGTGTATTCATATGCACATCCATCCACATGCTCACACGGGCAAGCCTGTCTTGCCTCAGGTAGAGCAGGCACTGTTGTGGACTGAATGGGTAACCCTCAGGTGTGATAATGTGTGCCTTTTGTCCCAACACTCGGGAGGCAGAGGCATGGAGAGTTCTATGAATTTGAGGTCAGCCAAGGCTACATTGTGAGATCCTGTCTCAGAGAAGAAAATAAAACACAGAATGGATCATCACTTAGCACTTGCTATCTACCAAACAAACGCGAGGAATCCCCTAGGGCTCCACTCCCCACTGGCCACTGGCTCTGAGGATGGGCTGTTTGCTGAGTTCCTTCTCTAGACCATGTTGAATGTCTGGTCTAAGAATGGTTGGTTGGTTACTCTTCTACTCTAGAGAGGAAAACTAGAGTCCAGACAAGGGTGCAGGGCAGACTGTGAGGATGCTGAGGAAGGACACCCCTAGGGCAAGCTCAAGGCCATCATGGTTGGGAAGTGCTGGCCTGAGGCTCACAGACATGGAGACTAACCCCAGGATGGCTGTGATCTACTTTAGGAAGCATGGGTCTGTCCAAAGGTGCTGTGGGTGATGCTGTTCCCATCCATGGATTCAGACAGCTGCCACCTGGGTCCATGGGCACCAGCCAACCAGAGGTGTGGTCCTGCCCCAAGTGGCACTTTGGCACAAGGCCAGGCATGGGCTCTGGAGAGTCTAGTAGCCGTGGACCCACTTCAGGATGTCTCATACTCTGCCTCTCCTGTCCCAGCTGCTGGCTTCCCGGAATCAGAACCGTGCAAGCCACGCTCCAGGCCCCTCCAGGCCCCTCGAGACACCCCCACAGCTGGCAGCTGTCTGAGGCTGAGACTAGATGCCCTGCCTTGTTCTAGGCTGTGAGGCAGGTCAGCATCAAGAGGCCTCTCAGAGCACCGGTGTTCCCAGGCTACCTGAGCGAGGTACAGGAGTCCCATATCTCAACTAGGGCAATAGGACAGTCCCTGTCTGTACCCTTGGGTCAGTGGGCCACCAACCTGGCTGTGTTGCTTGCATGATTAGGACACAGGATACACAAGGGTGTGGCCATCAGAGACATCCCTGTTGACTGTGGGAAGCAAGCCCTCAGAGAACCGGAAAGAGGCTGCTTTCTAGGAAGAAGAGCATGGTTTTCTGGTCCGCAGGACGCACTGCTGGAGGGAGAGCACTTCTCCACACTTCAACACATTAACAGCTGCTGAGCGCATTCATAAATACACAATTTTATTTACTATTTTCAGGGGAAACTTAGGCATTAAACGGTAAGCTGATAAAATACGGATACCTAAAAAAGTATAAAAGTATAAATATCCCCTTAGAATTTTAGTGGATTAAGTTTTAATATCATTAAATTAAAAAACAAAAACCCCCACAAGCCTATCTATTGTCAAGGTCATAAATCAAACAATGCTAAGTGTCCAGGGCTCCCCAGAGTAGTCCCCATGGCCAACAGCAGAGCCACTGCCCCCAGGGCTGCTGAGCCCAATCAACCCAACAAAAAGATTCTTATGAATCATTTAAGCCAAACATTAACAACATACAACAGACCTTAGGAAAGGACGAGGTCAGTTCTAGATGCTGGAGAACTCGATTAATCAGTTACTGGCAGAGGAGAAGGAAGAGGGCCTAGGCAAGAAGTTTCTGGAAGCATCTGAAACAGTGTTAGAGGCTCTGACCAGCACACGGGCAGCCATGGTGGTCAGTTTGCACAGCTCCCTTGGGAAGCCAGGGGTCAAGAAGCACAGAGCTTGCTTGCTTAGGCCAAGTTTATGGCCTGCTACATCCCCTAATCAGCTAAGAAAGGTCTGTCTCAAAGCCAGCAGGCGCAGCCTCTGCAGGAACCTTGGCAGCTCCAATGTCATGTCAGGTGGACAGAGCCCATGCAGGTTGTGCAGTCTCAAACACTCCAGAAATACAAGAGAAGAACTGCATAGTTATACGAGGAAATGAGAGCCAGTGAGAAGGAGACATGTTTGCGCTGTAAACATCCTGAATGTTCAACATGACCTGGAGTGTCAGCTCCAGAAGCCAGGTGGACAGGCCTCCCGCCCCAGCCTCCATCCCAGGCACAGCAAAGGCACTGGTAGGCGCCAGCTCCCCCATGAGCCCACAGGTGGGGCACATGAGACAAAACATCTACCTCCCTTAAATGATTTAATCCAAAATGTAGCAACACTTTTAGGCATTTCTAAAGAGTATAAACACCAGGTGGTCTATCCACACTTTAAAAAAGGGATACAAAGTCCTCTTGCCTGGAAAATACAAATTGAGAAGCCTTGATGATCCTGGGCCAAGCTGACAGGCTCTGAAAGGGTGTAGTCCAGGGGAGGTGTCCAGAAGTAGTGATGATGTGGAGGCTGCCTTTGTCAGGAGCCTCAGCCGAGGTCAAGAGAAATCAACCAATCATGCCTGGAGGCATAGCCGCCTCCCTGACCCAAGGATGAGGGCCTGGTGCTCAACCAGCGCTGAGCAGGCGCCCACGCCCTAAGCCACAGTGCACTGGACAGGAGTTGTGGCGGCTGCCCCTCCCTCCTGGCAAGGCCCAGGCTGCCTGTTGCAGACTGTATGTAGCACCAAGGACCTTGTCCTTCAAATCATCTTCAGGAATGCGTGGGCTGGTCAGTAGCATCCTGCCTCAGTCCCACGGAGCACTCGGAAAGAACAGAGTGAGGCCACAGAGACTGCCAACCCAGCCCTAGCTGCCTCCCTGTGGGGACGACTGGCTTGACAGCTGGGCTGTCTCTCGCCACCCACATCTGAGGCAAAAAAGGATCCACACCCAGATCTCTAGAGAAATGATCAAAAGCAGGTTTCTTCTCACAGCCATGCTTTCTGCACATGGCGGTTCACTTTGTCTTGGGGAGAGAAAATCATTTCTTCAGCTGTCAGTACTCCTCACATCCTTGAGCCCCGTTCTTGCAGAATCTGAAAGATATGAAAGGCAGAGTGAGGGTGTAGGCCCTGACCAAGTGCCCTGGTCTGAGAGCAGAGCTCAAAGGAGCCCTCAGCTCAGGCCAGAACCTCAGCTAGATAACAGGGAGACTTCAATAGTGGGTGGGTGACACTCCAGAGTCCCTTGTGCCCAGTAGGTCAGCCCCCACCCCATCCATCAGTGAGGTCTGCACCCCTTCACTGGTCCCAGTCCTCTGCCTGATCTCAGGAAACCTTCCAGGCAAGGTCATGCTGTGGGTGCCCTCCATACTGGGGCTGCTTCCCTGCAGCATCTGCTGCTCCTCACCCTTGGCTCCCACTCTGGCTGAAAAGCAGGGCACTCACTCCCAGCCTCCTTAGCTGGGTCTTAGCTGTGGTCAGCTGCACATCATGTGGGATGGAAGTCCCTGGAGTCCTTAAAAACATGCTGGGCACTTGAGCCTCTAGGGCTGGGATAGGACATGACTCCAGGCAGAAAGCTACAGAGCTGAGGAAACCTCACAGTAGCCATTTGGCATCTGTCACTGTGAGCAACCTTATTGGTCTGGTGCAGTGGGATGAGCAGGCTCTG
Source organism: Ondatra zibethicus (assembly GCA_004026605.1). Taxonomy (NCBI): domain Eukaryota; kingdom Metazoa; phylum Chordata; class Mammalia; order Rodentia; family Cricetidae; genus Ondatra; species Ondatra zibethicus. The sequence continues at coordinate 54,695 of PVIU01004708.1, forward strand.
GGAGGCTATGAGGAAGGGCTCAAGAGAAGACCGCATTGCATTCTCAGGTTGCTCCTGCATATCCCCAACACCCAAGACACCATGCCTGCCCCTAGGCCAGCCTCACTAAGAGCTGTGGGAAGCCAAAATTGCCACTCTGGCACTTCATTGGGAAACTTCACAGGTCTATGAGATAGTGCTATTCCCTAGTCTGACAATGGCAAGCTCCACACGGTGGGCAATTTCTGAATTCACCAGGATATCTGGAGGTGACTCTAGGCACCACCCTCTTACTGAGGAGCCAAGGTCTCAGCACCACCAGCCCTGAGCCAAGCAGAGCCAGCATAGGTAAGGGTGTAATTGGCAGAAGTGGTTGTGGGACTGACTGTCCAGAACAGTGTGAAATCCTGAAGGGGCTGAGCTCCATCAGGACCTATAACAGCAAGACCATCATCCTAGGCACTGAGGCTAGGCAGCACTGTCCGTCTTGGATAGTGAGACTACCTTACGCATGCTCCTGCCTTTCACAGGGAGGTTGGGGCATGTGGCTTCATCTGGGATCTCTGGGAGCTGGTGTCTGCTCCACATTTGCCTTGTGGGCACCACTGTTTTGTTCCCACAAACCCAGAATCCCAGAGCTAGAGCCATCAAAGCATGTTCCCTAAAGACTCTCAAGAAGTCTGAGACCACAGAAAGTCACCTCCCCTCCCTCCAGGGGACTTTCAAAGCCTCTGAAACCTGAGCACCTCCCCATGACCTTCTCCAAGAACCCAAAGGCAGGGATGGCTCCCTTGAGCTTCTGTCAGTCCCGCCTGTCACAGCTCACACCCAAGGCTGGGTCACAAATAAGTCTCCTACCCTGGTGGCTGCGAACTCCTCCAGAAGGCTATTACAAGTGAGGTGCTAAAACATAGACCATAGACCCATTTCCAGCACTGGGAAGTGAATAGGGGAACAGAAATTTATCTGGGCAACAGAGTCACACCCTATCTCTTAAATTTCATGTTTCCTTTCACCTTCTAAATGTGTTTATTTATAGACAGGGTCTCACTGTGCAGCCCTGGACGGCCTGAAACTCACATAGATCTACTTGCCTCTGCCTCCAAGTGCTAAAATTAAAAGTGTGTCACTGCACCTGGCCCTTCTACCTTTTGAAAAGGAAGTTTAAGCACTTTGTTGTTGTTATTGGTGTATGCGTACGCATGTGGAGGTCAGGCAACTTCCAGGAATTAGTTCCATCCTTACATGGGTCCTGGAGAGTCACAGCTGGGTCACCAGGCTTGCAAGGCAAGTGACTTTACCCACTGAGCCCTTGTTTTGTTCCGAGGAAGGGTTCACTGTGCAGCTTAGATTGCTCTGGTACTCGGAACCCTCCTGCCCCAGGCTCCAACTTTAGGGGAGATGGAGGCAGGTAAAGTGCGACCTTGAGGACCTGAGATGAGAACAAACCCCCATGGCTTTCATATTTGTTGTATCAAGACCCAGCAACTTATGTGAGGCTACAACCCTGTGAGCAACAAGGCCACCCTAGGCTGTAGGTGGGACTGAGTGGGCACTCACTGCTCAGCCCCAGGAACACTCTTGTGGCCACACCCACAGTCTCACATGACACAAAGCCTCAATTCTGCACACGACATCCATGGAGGGACACTATAACAGAGCAGTACCCAGCGTTCAAGCAACAGTCTCCTGTCCCTCCTACAGGGAACTCTACTGCAGACAGATAGGCTCGACTATCCAAGTTTCTGTCCACTACAGAACATACAGAAGCACAAAGGAGGGGTCAAGGCAAAAGTCACTAGGGTCATGGGGCAAGGAGACTATGGTGCTGGATCTACCTAAAGGGATTCAGAGCTCACCGTGACATTTACACTTAATCTGAGTCACTGCCTTGGTGCCCCGTCTCCTCTTCGTCGCTCTGGTGTGAACAGCAGGAAGTAAGGAAGACAGCTGTCAGCCCAGCTTGAGCAATGTAGGCCTGCAGGAGGACTAACCAGTACCACCCAGGAGGAAAAGCTGGGCATCCCTAGGTTTGGCTGAACTGTGCCGTCCTTCACCTGCAGCGGACACCCCCCTCACAACCCCTGGGTAGGTCATGGACCTAGCCCTGACTAAGGGACTTTACTGTAGCCCTGGCTCCTGAGAAGTGATTTAGAGGACCACGGGCCTGGCTCTATCAACAGCCCACTGCCTGACAGAGGTGGGGCTGAGACTGACCGGCCAGTGGGCAGATGTTTACTAGCCCATCAATAACTCATGTCTGTAGGAGGGCATCTTAAGAGTCACACTAGACCCACAGATCTGACGGCTTCCCTCACAGGTGATAGATACTCTGTCACCCAGTTATAGAGGGCTCTCTTGCTCTTGGCCCCAGAACTTTCCTCTGGTAGGTATACCTCTTATGCGCCCAACCACTCTGACTGCATTCTGAGCCAGGGCTAGCTAGATAGCAGATCAGAGTGGCTTAGAAAGGCTTTGCACTTGTGGCTGGCACTAGAAGTGAGGTGTTCGCCCAGGGCTTGCCCCGCTCACTCACAGCTTAACTCCTCACGCAGACTACAGTCTCATGACCCTAAGAGCCTTTACTCCTACCGTTCCCACTTGAAACAGGAAGACTGTGGCAGTACCGGGTGGTCACCAGATGCTCAGGGGACACTGTGGACCCACTACTCTCAGAAGGGTGCCCCAGTGTATACGCTGTTTCCAAACTCCTGTTTTCTAGATCTGGCTCCCACAGGTCCCCATAGTTTTGGGGACCATGGTACCTCCTGCTGCTTCGTGCATTCGGAAACTGCACTGGCTGCTTTACTTCAGAGCAAGGCGGGTTTTGGTTTCTGTTTATGTTGATTTTTACAGACAGGGTTTCTCTGTGTAGCTCTGGCTGTTCTGGAATTCTCTCTATAGACCAGGCTGGTCTCAAACTCAGAACTCTGTCTGCCTCTGCCTCCCAAGTGCTGGAATTAAAGGTGTGCACAACCACCACCCAGTCCAGAGCCAGGTATTTTTGAAGAAAGAAATAGGGACATTATTTTCAATAGCAAGGGACTTAGGCCCATGCCTAAAGCCTCCTCACAATACAGAGTAAGTCCTTTTGGCAGCTGAAAAGCCATAGAGGAAGTTGAGCTCTGCTGGAGAAAGAAGAACTCTGGTGAGCTTCATTATAAAAACCAGAAGTTTAGCAGGGGGTGGGGGTGCGGGCTTCTAAAAATAAATGAAAAAGTCCTGTCACTGCTCAAAGACAGAAAAGTCCTTCTGTGATTGGGTTAGAGGTGCTTAAAGTAGGGGATGCCAGCTAGATCTAAGACCCAAGGAAAAGTTTGCCCCAGGCCAAGTGTTTAGACTCTGGCTTCCTTCAGCCTGCTGCCGAGCCCGAGCCTTGCACAACTCAAGGCATCATGTGCTTGGGGCAGCAATGGCAGAGGGTCTGCCCCCTGCCCCACCTCTCTCAATCACACAGAGGCTAAGGACAGGAACCCAGGAGGTTCTGAAGGTTCTGAAGGTCCATGCCAAAGACACTGTCACATCACAATGTAGGGCAATGTGGGAACACTGCTGAGATACAGCTAGCATGGCTTCCTAGACATCCTCTGAGGAACTCTACCTGTCCTCACCCTAAAGACCAGGAAAAGCTAATGGGAAGCTCTAGGGAGGTAGAAGCCACGCAGGGGCCACTGACTAAGGGTCAGGTTGCCATCAAGTCCCTAGCTAAAGCCCACCATGTTTGGCTTCTTTTCACCCAAACTCATAAGCACCACCCACCCATCCACTCCCCCAAAACCCCCATCCCTGGCTAAACATTCCCTTGGGCCTTACCACAGTCATATGACCTTGGACTCAGTCTAAGCAAGGCTTTGGCTCCTCCTGAGCTGGCAGCAAGGCTGGCAAGCCACTATAAAATAGCCCAAGGCCCAGGAATCATCCAGTCCAGGCCAACAATGGACACTGCAGGGACATGAGCATCTGTGCGCCTGAGCCCCAGCCTTAAGGCATTCAGAGGAAAGGTCGCCAAAGTCAGTCACTGAGGGCAGTCTACAAGTAAACCTTGGCTAAAACTGCTTTCCACAAGAGACAGAAGAACCCTGAGCCCCGTGGGCTAGGACTGAAGGCCACACTAAACCAAATGTGAAAGACCAGTTGTGTGCAGCTGAGGCAGCCACAGGGCTAGAAACCTGAGCTCAGGGGAGCTGCCCTCTACCTGTCTCCCAATACCTCCCCTGAGTAAACAGCCACAGTCCTGAGGCCCAACTCATCAGGCCTGAGGTCTAGAGACTTCTAGGAACAACGCTGTCTGGGGCTGTGGACACATGTGCTGTAAAGGCCTCTGTTCTGACACATGAGGCTGCTTCGTGTGAGGATCGCTAGCCCAAGAAACCCAACAACTAAGAGTCTAGAGAAAACAGCAAAAATCAATGAGGGAAAAGAAGAAAAAGCTAGCCCCCAGTCTGCCCGGGGACAGGAACATCTTGCTGGCACTCACCTTGGCTTTCTCACTTGGCTCACTGGTTGTGCCATACGGGGTGTTGTGCAGCTCCTTGGAGACCACACAGAGGAACTCGGCCTGGTCTTCATTTCCATAGTTGTAGGAGGAGCCAATGCTGACGAGCTGAAAGGGAGACACAGCCTGTGAGGGCGTGCAGTGGTCCAGGTGTGCCAACCCCCAGGAGGAAGGCCGGGGCACAAACTAGAAGCTCAGAGGCAGGAGGGCTAGCCTTGGCCAGGTTTTTCCATAGAACTACCAGGAAGCAAACTCCCAGTGCACTGCAGGAACCTACACCTGCACCCCCACGTAATTGCACAACATGCTGGAACACGCTCTCTGCAGACTCTGAACTGCTCTTGGTGCTCCAGGCTGAACCCTAGGGGATGATGACTATGCACCCTGCAGAGGGAGGAGGATAGTGGTACAAAGGTTAAGGCGAGTGAGTGAGAGCCAAGACCAGAGTTCATGTACAAGCACCATTTGAGGACCTACTGCTGGCTGCTCTTGTCTCTGATGGCAGCCAGAAACCCTCCTGGGATAAGTAGGGCCTAACAGACTAACTCCAGTGCCCACTTAGGGCAGAGAACCCCAGGGCTGTACTAGGGAGTTCAGGGAAGCAGAACAGAGGCCAACAGCACCAAAAGCCTGGAGCGCTAAGTGAGAGCCTAGCTTGACTGACAGAGAAGGTGATGTCTTGTACTTCTGCAGACCCTTGCCTGATCTAACTTGCCTAATAGGCCTCCAGGTCATCAAGTATGCCACTTGGGCCAAGACCATGCTCATCATTACAGCCATGAGTCTGAGACAAAGCTGAACAGAGACATCAAGCACTTTTGTTCTTTTTTTTTTTTTTTTTTAAGGTTTATTTATTATGTATACAGTGTCCTGCCTGTGCTTATGCCTGCAGGCCAGAAGAGGGCACCAGATCTCATTATAGATGGTTGTGAGCCACCAAGTGGTACCTGGGAATTGAACTCAGGACCTTTGGAAGAGAGTCAGTGCTGTTAACCTCTGAGCCATCTCTCCAGCCCCATACTTCTGTTCTTTTAAACACAAAAATAACTTAAGGGAAACCACTGTAGCCATAGATAGTGAGATGTCAATGGCACACAGTAAGCAGTAGTGGCTCAATGGCCCACTAGCCACCATGGTCCCTGCCCATATGTCTACACATCAGAAACAAGGTCAGGAGAGAAATCGACTACATGGGCAAGCTACTACGCCCCTCAGCAATGGGGGACAGACCTCACCAGGTAGGACCGACGGCAGAGGTGCTGGCCTGAATCAGGTAGGGAGGTCCCACTGAGGGAACACAAATGTTCACAAGGTAATCGCTACCTCAGAGGGACTGGGTCTTACCCTGGTTCTCTGAAGGCTTGCCAATCTAGTACTAGTCCTGCCTTGGGGAAGCAGAGTGTACCTTCCTAGCTCTCTGGGTTTACCAGAGCCCCAACAGCACAGAGGCCAGGATGGGGGAGAGGAGTGCCTGGGCTGCAGGACAACTGAGCACAAAGTCTTCAAGTTCTGGGAGAAGAGTCTCCTCCAGCCAGAAGTCACACGAGAACAGAGAAAAAGGCACTTGGTTCCAAATGAGGCGACCCAGTTCACAGATCCAGAAATGGTGACAGCCACTTTCCAGTGTACAGTCTTTCTTGGGTCACATGCCAGGGACATGAGGAGCAGGCTCTGCCACGGTGACATCTGTTGCTGCCCAACCCTCTGATGTGATTCTAACAGGGTCTGGGCACAACACACACACATACGCAGCCTATAAGACCCGCCAGACCCCTAGGAGGGCAGAGACCAGCCAGCCCCTGATGTTTGTGTATGGGCAGGGAGCACCTGGGAGTTGAGTTCCACACGGAGAAAGTGCTGGACATGGCACAGACCAGCCTTAAGGGAAGAGCTGGCCTTAGAAAAGCACCACAAAGAGAGTCTGGGTGGATGAGGGTTAGGGAATGATCCCTGTGATCTGAGGATTTCCATGGGCTCTTATTCATCACCTGCTCAAACTTCCAGCCGTCTGACATAGTGGATACCATCTGTGTAAGCTCCTCCTCCTGACACTGCAGCACACGGTACACATGCTTCACTGGCATCTACAAAGACAAACGCCCCAAGAGGTTAGGCCCCACCATGCACCCAAGCAACCCTAACCCCATACTTCCACAGGTCTGTCAGTCAGTATCCAAGGCAACCTTGAACATGTCCACACACGTACATCTACATCAGCAGCTGCTGCCGAGGCTTTCCTACACCCCTTCAAAATATTCCTACTCTACATTCCGAAATAAAGAGTCATGTTCCTGACATCTCAGAGCACCCATGGCTAGATACGAACATACAGAAAACCATTTTTCTCTTTGTTTTTTGAGTCAGGGTTTCTTTGTGTAACTCTGGATGTCCTAGAACTCACTCTGTAGATCAGGCTGGCCTCGAACTCAGAGATCCACCTGCCTCTGCCTCCCAAGAGCTGAGATTAAAGGTGTGTGCACCACCACGCCTGGCGAGAAAAACCTTTATATGCTCCATGTAGGGCTAAACAATCTTTTGCTTAACCTTTCCTGGCCAACAGAGACTCCCTGGGAAGTTCCAGGTAGACTTTGGTCTTGGGGGTGGGATGGGGAACAACCAAGAGACAAATCTGCCCATCCAGAGTCCCCAATATGTACAGGACATAAGGGTTCCAAGTTGCTGTTGCTCGGGTTGTGTTTCATGCTAGTGGCGCATGGGTGACAGCCACACACTGGCTAGCACACCCAACGGCAATGGCTGCTCTGCTTCTGTGAGGCGAGGCCCTGCCAGGAGCATCTCTTCTAACTCTGCAATGCAGACAGACACTGAAGTAGCACTGATCAATCATGTGGTCTTGAGTGGGACTTGGATAAGAGGAGGCAAACTGAGGGGGATGGGGGACCTTCAGGACCTTTCTAATGCTATGATGATGAGAAGTCCCCTCCTCAGATCCCTCCCTGCCACTGAGTTGGTCCAGTGAAGGGCAGAAGGCTTGGCCAGGCCTTTGTTTCACTCCGAGCCATCAGTGAGCCAGAGTGCCACCGTGTGAAGGTGTGCAGTAGGAAAGCTCCCAGGAGCAGCCCATCAGGAAGGCTGATCACAGGGGTGAGGCAGTGAGAGGGTGCTAAGTAGACCAAGTCAGGTGATGCCAGCACTCACTTCATGAGCTGGATGACGGCGTAACCACTCTCAAGCGCAGACCTAGCTTGTTGATAAGACTAATGCTGACACCCACTGAGGCCTTCTTCAGAGAAGGGAGGCCACTTGCTCACCTCACGCAGCATCCACAACATACACACTTTCACTTGACGGGCAGCTGAGGGACCAGGGAGCCCAACTCCTCCCCGTGACTGCACAAACTTAGTATCTGTGTCACTACCTCCCAGCTCATCAATGTTCTCTTCCGTCATGCTGGCCACAAGCCTTGTACTTGCAGACTAGGTCGTGATACTGGGCCATCAGAGGGCGTCTCTCTCCAGCATCTGACTGCCCTCACAAGGCCTCCGGACTCTCCTCCATGCGCTCACTGCACAGTCTACATAGCTGCCTGTCTCCATGACTGCAGTGGGCGCCCTGGCAAGGGACCACACAATGGCCAGCGTGTGGACCCTTGGTGGCAGATGAGAAAGAAGAGAGCAAGGCCTGGGGCACAGGATGAGGAGAGGACAGTTCTGGTCCAAGGCCACACACAGGGAAGCCAAACTTGCTCGTCCACTCAGGCCTGGAAGTTGCTGGCAGACCAGCACCCCCATCTCACCTGTGATGTTTTGCTGTCTCGTTCTCTGATTTTGTCCTTTACAAGTTTTATTAGTGAGGTGATATTGTAAAACTCTGCTTCCTCCAATACGCCTGAAATAGAGGTAAATAACCATGATTTTTCTACTAGATCAGAGCAGAGCAAATAAGGATCTCATCCTAGCACTCGCCCTGAAATCCATGTTGTCATAACATCCCACAGTCCTCCTTCAGTGGTCATAACATCCCACAGTCCTCCTTCAGTGGTCATAACGTCCCACAGTCCTCCTTCAGTGCTCGGCGCTTGGCAGAGGCAGGGGACCAAACATGAAGGTCAGGTCACTAGACAGACTTGTGGCACTGCCTCTGCAAATGACGCATGGAGGTGGACATCTGCTCTTAGCCCACAGACACGGGAAGATAACTGGCATTTTTCTCTGTAGCCGGGAAGCTACCTGGTTGTGCTACTAGTTCCTCCTGCTGGGAACCTGAAGATGACAGAACAGCAGGGAGGCCACAGACTCCTGCAAGTGTCCCAGTCACATCTACCACACCTTCCCCTGCTCAAACGAAGACTGGAATTGACTGAGTCACTCCTGCTCCAAGGAGTCCTCACAGCCTGCTATCTAATGTCCCATACTCAAGACTCAAACGTCCAGAAACTTAAAACTAGAATGCAAGAGCCCTGCTTCCAGTTCCCTCACCTGTACAGATTTCCCTCCTTTCTTTTTTTTGGCGGGGGAGAGGAGTTCCAAGAAAGGGTTTCTTTGTGTAGCTTTGGAACCTGTCCTGGAACTCGTTCTGTAGACCAGGTTGGCCTCGAACTCACAGAGATCTGTCTGTCTCTGCCTCCCAAGTGCTGGGATTAAAGGTGTATGCCACCACCGCCCAGAGTCCTCCCTCATTTCCTTAGCTTTCCCACTCCTAAAGGGAAGTCAAAGTTAGACCAGGACAGCTCAGGATAACACATGATATGGCAACATGGGAGATGTGGGCAGGGCAGAGTGCAGGGAATGAGGTATGAAAGGCTGCCAGGCAACAAGCATGGCTCTCACAACTCCAGAGCAGAACTAGATCTCTGTGTTCCATGGTAACACAATAACCAGGGACTTAAAGAGACCCCGAAGAAAGAAGATACATGATAGGAGCGTCCAACAGAACCCCACAATCCAATCCAGACCGGTGATGTGAGGGCAGCAGATCAGACACTTACATTACGATTCATAACAGCAGCAAAATCACAGTTATGAAATAACAGTAAAAATAATTCTATGATTGGGAGTCACCATAACATGAGAAACTGTATTAAAGGGCCACAGCTTTATGAAGGTTGAGAACGACTGGTCTAGGGCCTTCTTAAAATGGCCCTACCTTTTCTGAGGCAAGACAAGATAGCCTGGCACTGTGTATCCTGTACTCTGAGGCCAGGCAAGATAAGGAATGGTGGCCAGTGAGGAAAATATGCAAATGTCCAGGGTCCTTGAGCTAATCTGGAAGGAGAGCACAGAGGGGCTCCACACCTCACTTCCCAGAACTTGTTATAAGAGTATTCACGAGACACAGCCTCCCACTGCAGAAACCAAAGCAGGTGTGAGACCTGGGAAGAGCCACCCACAGTGCGTCACCAAGACACCTGAAGCAGTCTGTAAGATGGCCTTTGGCCACTTGGTGCACAGCTTAGGCCTTTCAGCCATGCAATCCCTCTGGCCTGAGGCGCCTGTAACTTCAAGGAACCAACCAGCACTTCTACCAAGCCCCAGTGCAGAGTTCTTGTGTCTGCTGAAAACGGACACCTTACCTTCCTCTGCAAGGTCTTTGTTAATAACCAGCTTTCCATGTCTCAAGTAGTTCAGTACAGGTCCGAAGTAGGTGGGATCTCTGTCAATTAAATAGGCACCCGTTTCATCCTACAAAGAACACAATGCTGTCAGTTCTTGTGTAGAAACCAGCAGTTCTGCTGTCAGATTACGGGCAGACCGTATTCAACAGCACGGCCAGTGTAGGCCCCACAACGCTCACGCACAACAGCACGGCCAGTGTAGGCCCCACAACGCTCACGCACAACAGCACGGCCAGTGTAGGCCCCACAACGCTCATGCACCTGTCTTAGAGAACTTCAGAGCAGTCTCTGGTTCTGTCTGCTCCCATCTGATCTAAAACAGGTCCCAGCTGTCATCAAAACTACCCTCCTATGTCTACTGATCTGAGCCAACCAGGTATTGCTCTACCTCCAAAGGACTCTGAGAAATAGCTAAGAAGGTGTGACACCCACAAGTCAACCCCTACTCCCCGCATAGGACAGGTCAGCTGGGTAGGCCAGGGTGGCTTTTGACCCTGCCATGTAACCTAGGCTGGCCTCGAATTCATAATTCTCCTGCCTCAGTCTCTGGAGTACTAATAAATGTGCACCACACCTTGCTCCATGGCTCAACTTCTAAGACTCTGGAGACTCAGGCCTTGGCAGCCCATTCTCCTTGTTGGGGCATCCTGGAGCAGAAAGCTAAGACCCAGGAGTCAAGCAGCAGTACACAGGAGAAAACACCCTCCACAGCCGCGCCCTGAAGCCTCCTGTCAGGAGCCTCCTACAGCAACAAGTGAAACCTGGGTCAGTGGTAATGTTGAAGTGACCACACAGGGTACCCTCATTTCCTTCTAAACCACAGCCCTTGGGCTTTCCCGGTGACCATGATCACTAAGGGAACCCTTCCTCTGTGGTCAGCGGTTTGTGGAATCTGACCCATCTGTAGGACAACCTGTACACCCGCCTGCTGACTGACAGGGCAGCAGCTTTAGGACTGCTGTCTTCACATGCTCACCACAGCTATCTTCTTCCAGGATGGGGCACACTCAGCTCCACATGATATCTCACACCATGCAGGCTTGCTGGACACCATGTTCCGTATGAGAGCCACAGGTCTGGCTGGGGTCAGCGGAGGTGTAGCGACACGCACAAGTTACAAGGACATGCCCCCACCCAGGGTGTGGGTCAGTGAGTTTCTGTCACACCCTACTCCAGACCTGCCACAGATTGCATATGATTTGAGGGTTGCCCAGTCCGACAGGGATGCAGACCCACTGGTGTGGACCCACACAAGCTGATAAAGGGTGAGCCTTCCTCTACTGATACAGCCTGATACCTGCTTCTACAACTATCCAGTGACAGCAGCTGGCCAGGTGAAGCCCATATCATGAGGCCTAGGACAGTGTGCTGGGTCCCCTGACCCCCATGTGTTTATCTATCTGCCCATGAGTAGCAGAGCTCACAGAAATCTCAGTCACAAAGCAATGAGCCTTCAGAGGCTATCTTTACAGATGCCCATTTCTGTATTTGGGGCAAAAAAAAAAAATCTGGTGGTTTCAAGGGTTCTTTCCAATATCCATAGGCACAGGATGACAAAGACTTGCTTTTCTGAGATCAAAGGGGGACACCTGAGCTGTGGTTGCATCATACACCAAGGTCTGGGAGGCAGGAATAGTGGAAGCCAGGGGCCCCTGTTCTACCCAACGCCACCGGCTAACTCCCTAGCCCTCCTGACTTCATCCTCATCACTTCATCTAAGGACAACATACCAGTCAAACTGCCCCAGGGCTCTCCACTCTGTCACCTGGCCTTTATTCCTTAAAGCCACCTGGGGCCCTGCCTTCCAGTCTGTCTTCTGGACCCCAGCCAGCCAAGCAAAGCGGAGAGATTGTGGAGAGCAGTGGCGATTATCCCCACATTACAGGGAGCCCCAAGAGGTCTCCCCTCTGCTCATGTGGAGGTGCCCCTGGAGGGTGACATTTCCACATCACCACGCTCAGAATATTCATGGCTCAATGCACCTTGACAGACCACTGACAGACCAAGAAAAGATCAGAGGCGGATGGGCTTACCCCTATCCAGGATACTCTTGGGGGCCTCTCTCTGTCACGATGGCCATGGCTTCAGAGCCCAGTCTCCCCTGGCAACAAGAAGCCTAAAGTCCTCCAGAGTACTTAGGGGGAAGGGAGTAAAGAGGGGAAGAAAAAGGAGAAGTGGGAGGAAGCTGTTTATTGAGTACCCTCATTCAGCAGCCTCCTGGAGACTTGCAGAATGACAAGTGGCACAAGACTACATGAAAGTGACCTAGGCCTCCCAAGTCCTGAAGGATGAGGGCACAGGCCACTGTGGAAGATCAGAGGAGCTATTAACATTGCATGAGCTGGAATTGGCACTTGGCCTGAAAACCATGAAGGGTGCTAAGTCTCAGCCCAGCCAGATTCACTTGTAGAGCCTAGCCAGCCCACATGCTGGGTGTGGCTGATCCTCACTGAGCATGCCCTGTCAGAGGCGGCTTTCCAGCAACTGCTCTGAAAGAACTCCCCTCTAGCCGGGCGGTGGTGGCGCACGCCTTTAATCCCAGCACTCGGGAGGCAGAGGCAGGCGGGTCTCTGTGAGTTTGAGGCCATTGAGCTCTACAAAGTAAGTCTAGAAAGCGAGTTCCAGGACAGCCAGGACTGTTACACAGAGAAACCCTGTCTTGAAAAAAAAAAAAAATACCTGAACAGTGGCCCCTTCCATGCAAACGATCAGTTGGATTGATAACACCTCCTCCCATCTCAGAGCTGAGGGCTCACCACCACAAACTAAAGACTTAACTACAAGCTCCAGAAGCGGCAACATAGAAACAGCATCCCAAGGAACCTTTCAAGATTTTGTTTTGAGACAGGGCTTCTCTGTTATAGCCCTGGCTATCCTAGAACTTGTTCTGGAGACCAGGCTGGCCTCAAACTTGGAGATCCACCCGCCCGTGCCTCCTGCGTGCCTGGGTTAAACATATGTGCAACCAGCGCCGGGCACAAGGAACCTTCTTACAGCTTCAGGCTCTTCTAGGCAGTTAGTTGTCTGTGCTTGGAACCCAATGTCCTGTTTTCCTAAAACCCAGTCACAAAGGAAGGGCAAGATATGTATTTCCTCTGCATCCAGTAAAGAAGCACATTAGATGAGGAGACTTCCAGAAAAACAAGACCAAAGTAGTTCAAAAATTTTGCTGAGCCAGGCTGGAGGGCAAGATGAGTAACAGAACCTGAACACATATGTAGCCTTATGTGAACATAGGTAGCCTTATGTGAACATAGGTAGCCTTATGTGAACATAGGTAGCCTTATGTGAACATAGGTAGCCTTATGTGAACATAGGTAGCCTTATGTGTGAAGGCCCTGACCAGCATCAGGACCCCTGGCCACCCAGGGAAGGTGGCCTGTACTGAGTACAGCAGGGCAGAACACCTTGGAAATGAAAACAGGGAGCTACCAGGCAAGGAGTCTTCCACATAAACCAAGGAAAAGCAATGGCACAGGCTTGAAAGCAAAGCTATAGGACCAGGCAGGGCAGTGACCCTCACTGGGCTATGTCCAGAGGCAGGAGAGAGAATTTCCCTCCTAGTGGGTTTCTATTGCTGTGATAACACACCATAACCAAAGACTTAAGGAGGAAAGGGTTTATTTCAGCTTACAGTTCCACATCACAGTCCATCACTAAAGGATGTCAGAGAAGAAACCCAGTCTGGACAGGAACCTGGAGGCAGGAGCTGACACAGAAGCTATGGAGGAGTGCTGCTTACTAGCTTGCTCTCCATGGCTTTTCACCTCCTTCTTAAAGCACCCTGGACCACCAGTCCAGGAGTGGCACCACACAGTAAGCTGGGCTCTCCCACATCATTCATTCATTCATTAAGAAAATGAACCACAGGCTGGCCCACAGGCCAATCTGACGGGGTTAACTTCTCAATTGTTCCCTCTTCCCAAATGATTCTAGACTGTGGCAAGCTGATACAATTAATCAGCACAATTGACCAGTTATCAATTTGACACAAAACACACTGTTAAACCATAACCTTTCCTTTCTTGTTGTTCCCAAAATGTCAGTAATATCAGTATCACAATATAAAACATATTCCAAACTTTGAAAGCCCCAATCTTTAAAAATTCAAACTTTAAAAGTTCAGTCTCCGGACTGGAGAGATGGCTCAGTGGTAAGAGGTCCTGCTCTTCCAGAGGTCCTGAGTTCAATTCCCAGCAACATCATGGTGACTCACAACCTTCTGTAATGAGATCTGGTGCCCTCTTCTGGTCTGCAGGCATGCACGCGGGCAGAACAATGTAAATAATAAATAATTAAATCTTAAAAAAAGCAACCAGTCTCCAGCACTCAGGAGGCAGAGGCAGGCAGATCTCTTATGAGTTCGAGGCCAGCCTGGTCTACAAAGCAAAGTTTCAGGCCAGCCAAGGCTGTTACACAGAGAAATCTTGTCTCAGGAGAGGAAAAAAAAAAAGTCCAGTCTCTTTAAAATATTCATAATCTCTCTAAAACTCCAGAGTCTAGGCTCACGCTTAGACACTCACAGGAATCAAGGGACAGTAGAGGATCATTTCCTATAAGCATCATCTCAGTTATCTGGCAAGTTTCTTCTGGTGGCTACTTCCTTAAAGCAGACCTGAGCAGGTATGGAGGCCAGAGTAAGGAGAAAGGGGTAGTGGATATGAGCACCACTCACACCAAATCCTCCAGCAGCTGTCTGTGTGAGATCTCAACTCCACAGTAAGGGCCCAGGCCAAGCCCAGGATCCCATAGTTCCACCATGACACACACGGTAGCGCTGCATAGGGTCTGCTGTGGACATTCTAGGCTGTACGCGTGTTTGTGGGCGTGTGATAGACAGCTGACAAGAATGAGCCTCCAGCACTGCATGTCCCAGTGCTGGTAATGAAGCTTAGGGCCTCTCCATTCTAACACAGAAATAGAGAAAACCAGGAAACACAAATCCAAAGACAAGCCAGATGTGGTGGGGCACACCTTTAATCCCAGCACTCGGGAGGCAGAGGCCAGCCTGGTCTACAGAGTTCCAGGATACCCAGGGCTGTTACACAGAGAAGCTCTGGCTTTGAAAACAAAACAAACAATCCAAATGCAAGCCTCAGTTCACTCATAAAATCAGTTGAGTTTTTATCTATTAATTTTGAGACAATATCTTTTTATTATACAAGCTTAGCTGGCCTTAAATTTACTGAGATCTACCTGTCTCTGTCTCCTGAGTGCTGGGATTAAAAGCATGCACCTCCATATCAGGTCCCCAAGAGGACTATTAAGATGTTGACTACAGCAAGTGGGGCCAAATGAAGCTGGGCCTACAGTGTCACCTATGCCAAGAGCATTCAAGATGTGGAAGGCAGGCACTCCTGAACCCAGCAGAGTCAGAGCAGCCGGGAGCAGACCAGACACAGCACTGGGGTCTTCGTTGGCACTGCTTCTCTTTAGTCCTACCATGATTTAGGGGACAGCCTGTGCTGTGTTGGTATGCTGGGTAGGTTTTGTTTTTCCATAAAAGCACCAGAATTAAGACTGCTCTCTTGACAATCATTTGTCTCGCCAAACCCTTCCCTCCCCACTTCTCAGGGAATCTGTGTCTGACCTACTTGTGGCAGCACTGACAGGAACTATGTACATTTCTCTCCAAAGGCATAAAAAAGGGATCACTGGACTTAGCTCTGAACATTACATGAAAGCCAACTTCCCCCACAGAAACACACCACCAGTCCACATATGTGAGACAGGTTGCTAATGCCCAAGTTGGCACTGAGTGGGCATAATGTGGAGGCTGAGCCCCAGGCCTGCAACAGAAGGAACCCTGAGCCAGGCAGGGTAGTTCTCAGGCCTCTGAGGTGGGTGCCCTGGCCATGCCAAGGGAGCTGCCCATGGACATCTTCCCCAGGAGCAAACAGGCAAAGGCCAGGCCAGGCACAAGTCAAATATGCTCCCATGAGGCCTAACTCCATAAATCTATTTTCAAAGGAGTGGAAAACCACCTCCAGAAACAAACTTGTCTCAAGCAGCTGTCTCTGGTGGGGAAAGACCTAGTAAGAGGCAGGCTATTAGTCATCCAATTGTAACAGAGTCCCATGCTGTTACTGTCCTCTAGGGCATGACCCTAACACAGCCTCATGATTCTGGAAATAGCATGCAGACAAGTGTCAAAATTGCTACGCCTCAGGCAAGACCCTAAGCTGAAGATGCAGCTGGAGAGTGTCACTCTCAAGGTTCAAATGCACTTGCACCTATCCTGTAGAAGGGAAAAAGCAACGCCAGGAAGAGAATTAGAATTCAGAACAGAGTGTTATGAACTGAATCTGGAAGCCTACTCCACCAACTAAATGAATTGAATTTTGTGCGTGCCAACACGCACAATCAACCTAACTACAAATGCTTAGATTTTACTCTGAAATTCCCCATTTCGGGTGACACATCCACACACAAACCTTTATTTCTATTTTCTTGCTTTGCTTTACAAATATTTGTCACATCTTTGATCCAGAAGAGGTCTTAGATATTTACCAACTGCAATGAGGATACCGATGCCCAGAGACCCAGGAGGCTTGTAAGAAACACACAGATTTACAGAGTAAGGCCAGATTCGAGACTCCTGCTTCCCAGGCCTGCCATTGTACGCCAGCCCCTCCCTGCACACCCAGCCCCTCCCCGCCAGTTTAGGAGAGGAGAGCACTCATTTCATTTTTCTTGGGGCACCCATGCTGCCAGGAGTTCACCCGGCCACCAAAACAAAGTGAAACACAGAGGCGAGACCTCTAGGTGAGACTGCAGGGTAAGGGGTCTGCTAGGGCTCACTTAGTGTGGCCTTGACCATACCCTGGGAGAGCTCTGAGTCACGACTTGAGGAGAGTAGCCCTGCCACAGACATTCATGACTTCCGCCCCTAGCTGCAAACTAAAACTGAGGACACCAGCAAAGCTTGCGAGATGTGAGATTTGTGAACTGGACCCCACAACTGAGGCTCCCGAGTCTTCTCATGAATCAGCATGCTTGGAATTCATCCAGGGCAGGTTCCCTGAGCTGCAGCCACTGTGGGGTCTTACTGATTTAGGAGACAGGAGTCTTTCTAAGAAGAGACTTCCCACCATCTGGTAAATGAAACTGCCACGAACATCTGCATTACCATAGCAGGGGTCATCCATCCCCAGGTTTTCTCAGATGGTTTCCCCGCTAGGTACACTGGACAGAAGAGCCCCACACAACCTCCAGTACATACTGCCTCCTTCCAGACAGCGAGAGTGTATTTAACAGACTACTGCCATCATCAGCTGGACAGAAGAAAGGAGAAACGGGATGTAAGCATTGAGAAGGATCCGGACCAGGCGTGCCTAAAGGGAAGCCTTTCCTGGCTCCATAGTCTTCAAGCCCACACACCAGCATCTCCATTCTGGCTAATAGGTTGGCAGTCCAGGGCATTGTGGCCAGGACAGCCCAACCAGGGGTTCACACCTCACCCGTAAATTCCCTCAGCGATCTCCAAAGCTACTAAAATGCCATCTGTTTCAAGGTGGCCTCTATTCTCCTCACATGTGGCCAGAAGGTAAACAGCATAAAAAACTCTTCTTTACCATCTTGCTAGACTCAAAGAGCAGACCCTCAGCTTCTCCTCTTCTCTCCCCTCATTAAAGATTATCCAGCCCCCAGTGGCACTTACTGTCCCTCATCTGTTTGGAAAAAAAATCCACCTTAGCCCACAGTCAGTGAGGAGCTGACCACCCAGGCCTGATCTGCAAAAACTAAAAGTATAGAGCCCAAGCGCCAAAGAAGCAAGAACCCATCAGAACGAGGGCAGTGAGAACACTGGGGGCACATCCTACCCTAAGATGTTTTGTGGGTTACCTCAAAGTCAGCTCCATGGGTACTGGGTGCTGCACCAAAGCTCCATAGTTGTCTTTCCTAAGCTTGGATCCATCAAGCATCTTACAAGAAATGCAGTGCCTTACCAGGCAGTCTGCTCCTTCCCACAGCTGCCTCTGATCAAGACCTAATGAGAGTAAGCTTGCACCTGAACGGGGTCAGCCTGCTGGCATTTAGCCATACAGACCCTCCCATTGGCCCAGAGCACACAGAGGAGGGAATTACTGAATAAGCACAGTGCAGACAGAGCTCTGAAGAGGGACGGCTGTGAACCTGCACTGATACCTGGGAAGCAGTGGACAGCTCCCACCCCTAAGCCTCTGCTCTGGGAACAGAAGGCGCACACTCTGAGAAGGCCGGACGGTAAGTACCGCGGCCTTATTGTTCTCTTCTCCTGAACTCTTGGAACCAAAGCACACAATACCCAACCCACAGGGGAATAAATAAGCTCCACGCTCCAAGAACATGTGATGTGGGAAAGCTGGTGGGTGGCCAGAGTTTTCCGACCCCTGTGCAAAACCAAAGCCAGGCACTGCCATCTGGAGAAGCACAACCGAACTACACTAATAGCGGACAGAAAGAATGGCTTCGCACCTGCCAGCCACCCCCACCCCCACCCCCATGCCTCAGAGGATTCCCAAAGACAAGCTCTCTTCAGAAAGATCCAACTCCTCATGCAATGACAAGCCCACTTGACCTGCTCAGGGCCAAGGGGCTTCTGAATGACACACACTGACAGAGACCAGACATAGTGAGAACAAGTACCCACTGTAAAGGGGGCAAGAGCCCAACACCAAGGTGCACCATCAGGGCCAAGAATACACTGAGCCACATCTGTAAAGCACTGTAGGAGTAAAACACACCCATACCTCCCATGCCCACTCACAGCCTGTGGCCAATGCAACTCTGCCCAGCAAACAGGATGCTCATGGCTAGTTTCTCTGATTTAGTTACACAGAACAAAATCTGCCATTTATACCCTAAGTAATCCCCACTTCTCTTGCCAAGCAACTAATTCAAAGATGCTTACATCCCATCCCTTGGCTATCTTTCTAACCCTAAAATTCACTAGCACCAACTGCACCCAAAGCGGATACAGAGAACTGTATAGAGGCCTGGTTGTAGCAAACATCATTTCCAAAGACCCATCTGGTGTAACTATATCTCAAACCTCAGAGCTGGGACAGTGGCTCTGTTCCAAGGGCAGAAGTTCATGTGCTAGTAGCAGTCTTCCCTAGACCCAGCTAGGCTGGAGAGAGAACACTCTAGCTCAGGATAGCTTCCGACCATACAGTGTGTACCGTTTCCCTTTCCCTCCTGAAGCATGGTCACACTAAGTCAGAGGCCAGATGAGCAACACACAACTGTTTCAGCATGCTATGGGATGCGGAAACATAATCAAAATGGATCAAATGCCAAGCCTTTGCAAAGCACTTTCCATGGGCAGCTTAGACGTTTCACACCTGGCCTGCCCCCAAATACAACATTGGAGAGAAAATGACACACAATGGCAGATGCTCAAATGCACAACACAGCCAGAGTCCCGCAGGAGGATGTCCCAAGAGGGGTGAGAACTCACTCAGGCTGTCTAGAAAAAGAACTTTCATGGCATGGCAGCAGTGGGCTCAAAGTTGGCCCATAAAATAAGAGGTCAAAGGTCTAGGGATACATGGCATGGCGGGCAGTTAAGTCCCACCCTGGGCTTTGAGGATGTGGGGAACAGGTATAGCTCAGAAGATTGGACATGAGGTTGAGAGGACAGTCAAGCAAGCCTTGAGTGTTTGCATTCTCTACTATCCCTAGCAATCTGTCCGTCAACAACTTTGGAAAGTGTCTTCTGGAAACTTACTTCCCTGTAGTAACTCACAGCCCTGGTACCCCAGACAACAGTCTGTCTTTGGTGTTCTCCCTAACTGTGAAACCTAGAAGGTTCCTGGAAGGTTTCTTGGAAACATCTTACCTTAAATTTCCTAACTCAAGTCCCATCTGGGCACCACATCACCACATTCTTCAAAGTTAAGCGCTCAATAAACACCAGTCAAATATATACCAGAAAGGGAACCTTCCACCAGGTCCCTGTTAAAGTTCAACTCTAGGAGTATCTGCCAGGTATTCTTTCCTTGATCTTAACTATGAGGTCAGAGCTTTGAGATCTTTCCATGTGAATCAACATCCTGTTTATCTTCCATCATGTAATTAATGGCCTCCATCTGTTAACACCCCTCCTTAGGATTTAATTAAGGTGGAATCTCTTGGGAGACTCTTTCGTCAGAACCCGGTAGAGGGGGTACAGAGAACACAGAACATTTATAGATTTTCTTATTTGAATGCTCTAATATACATGACTAATGTGAATTAGAATTACTCTTTCTAGAAACTTATGACTAAAACACTATCAACCATGGTGCCAAGTTTGCATCTGCTCTATTTTTCTGGAGATAGGGCCCTTGTAGCCTAGGCTAGCCTCAACTCATTATGTAGCTGAGGATGACCTCAAACCCGATTCTTCTGCTTCGCCCCACAATGCTGGGATTACAGCAGTTTTCTGTCATGACTGGGTACTGTTATACTACTTCTATGTTCTGAATCATGCGTTTAAATTTTAGAAATCGAATGTAATTTAAGACAAATAAAGCTTAGATTCATTTCACATTGTGTGTGTTTGCATGTACATATGTATGCATCACATGTATGCCTGGTATCCAAAGGAGTCAAAAGAGGGTGTCAGACTCCCTAGAACTGGAGTTAGAGATGGCTGTGAGCCACATGAGGAGTTCTGGGAACCCAATCTGGATTCTCTGTAAGAGCAATGAGTGTTCCTAACCACTGGGCCAACTCTCTAGCTCTAAAATAACAAGTTTTAAAAAATCAATTAAAACATGATCTGATAATCTCCCATTGAAGTAAAGAAAATACAAACACACATACACACATTTATATTTATTTATTTATTTATGTGTGTATTGTGTGGGCACACAAGTACCATAATGTGTATTTAGAGGTCAGAATAGAATTTTTTTTTAAAAATTAATGACTTGCTTTTATGTGCATTGGTGTTTTGCTTGCATATATATCTGTTGGGTGTGTCAGATCTCTTAAAACTGGAGTTACAGACAGTTGTGAGTTGCCATGTGGGTACTGGGAATTAAACCCAGGTCCCCTGGAAGAGCAGTCAAGGCTTCTAATCGCTGAACCATCTTTCCAGCCTTTTTTTTTTTTTTTTCCTTTTGGTTAATTTGAGACAGGGTCTCTCTGTATAGTACTGGCTGTCCTAGAACATACTCTGTAGACCAGACTGGACTCAAACAGAGACCAGCCTGCCTCTGCTTCTCCAGTTCTGGGATAAAAGGTGTGCACCACCACTGCCCAATTCAAAGTAACTTTCAAGAGTCAGTTTACTTTCCACCAAGTAGATACCAGAGACTCAACTCATATTGTCGGGCTTGGCAGCAGGTGCCATGTCACCGGCCCAATAAAGAGTAGTTTATAAAGTAATCTTAAGAGTCAGTAAAATGAAGACATCGATTTGACTTTAACTACACTAAAATGAAACAGCTCTAAAGCCATTGTTCCAGTGCTGAAATTAGACAGACACTAAAAGCCAATGGATAAGGCTGATTTAAAATCGGATTTAATAGACAAGGCAGGAATGCTTGAGTACTAAAGACAAGAATGGTTATAAACACTCACTGTTTGGTAAATCAATAAAACATACACTCTCGCTATAAAAAGAAAACCCAGTTGACAAAAGCCTCTTTCTATCCTGGAGACTTTGGTCATTTTCTGGAAGGTCAGTTCTCTAGAAGTAAAAAGATTTGATTAACTCAGAAATGGGGACAGCTGGGAGAAGGGTTGTGAGGGACTAACACTCTATGATCTCAAATCCTAATTTCTTGGTTATTCCGCAGCGACTCAATTCTTATTTCCTGGTCATAATGCCAGACCACACTGAGATGTTCTGTCAGGCCTTTTGAAGTGAAATGGGCTCCTAACCTTTCGGGAAAAGCCTCCTGAGCAGCAGCTTCCGGGCTAGCAAGGCACAAAGTCAGGTGCCATCATGTAGACTCAACCAGAAAACTCACAAAGTTAGTATAAGGCTTATAAACTGCCTATGGGAAAAACGGAGAAAACTATTTTTTTTTCTAAGTTTCAATACTACACAGTTCTGAGATATCAGTTATGCACTATCCCACACAACTCTTGTAATCGAAATACTTTCCATTACCACAGGTATAACACTATTAGTATTTAATTAAACGTAAGATAAACTACAAACTAACCTGGAATATTCCTACCCTATTGCAAAGAAAGGCAGTGGAGCAACCAAGTTTGGAAAGCAGATCGAAAAGGATTCGATACCTTGTCTCTGTTAGTCAATCCTAAGATTTTTCTACATCTGGCCCGAACATGATACACATAATTCATATATTGGAAGTAAAATGACACTTTGGACCATTTTTACTCAGGCGGTACCTTCTAAGAATTTCAGAGAGCCCCTTCATATTATGGATGAGGAGAAGGATGGAGCACAAACTCTGCAAGTCACTGGGAAAAAGCCAGCCACTGTGTCAACTCCCATGGCCTACGTTAATTTAAACGTCTGGAATGTGAAAAGACCAGATGAATGCAAAGGGTTCTCAGGTTCCAAAGCCAGCAAATAGCTGGGGCGGTGGTGTTCACACACCCTGGGCAAAAGAATCTAGGGAGAAGAAAGAAACTAGAGCCACCGTAAAGCTGGGTCCTTCTCGACCGAAGAGCATGAAAGATGAGACGAGGGAGCGAAGCACTGTTAATCTGAGGGCTGAGGCAGATGGGCAAGAGAGTGCCATCCTCTCTCCGGCCCAGGACGCTGGGCTCAGAGTGCCCGCTCCGCTGAGTGCCCTCGGTGTGGAGGTGTGTGCCGCGGAAGGCGACGAGGGCGGCCTGCCCCCCGCTGACCCACGAGGCCCTCACCTTGTCAGAGTCTAGGTCGGGGTCCGCCTGACACAAGCGGTACAGGAAAGACTTCGGGTCTCGGCACAGCGTCTGCCGGGTGGTGAGGAAGTAGGTGCCGCCGACATTGAGCCGGACCCACTTGGATACGCCACTGGGGCGGTGTGCCAGGACACCGAGCCCAGCGCTGCAGCGGCGGCACAGGCCACCCCCCAGCCCCGCCCCGAGGCCGCTCGGAGCCGGTGGCAGCAGCTCGCAGTGATTCTCCGCCATGATCCCAACAAGCCCCGCCACAGTGCCCCTTCTCCGGAAGCGTTCTTTAATACAGTCCTCCGAGTCGTCCCGCCCACAGGTCAACCCCAGTAAAGTGCCCGCCCAGGCATGATGTTCAAGACGGAAGTTCCGGCTCGAAAAGCAGGCCGGCGACAACCACTTCCGGTCAGAGCGAGGCTCGGGTTTTCTAAGAGATCCTGGGGTTCGGTACTGGCTCCGCCCCAACCCCTGCCAAAAGAGGAGCCAGGACATTGAACATATATACACTCTACATGCTTTTATTACAAGACTACCGAGCATATGAGGGAAATCCATCATCCGGTAATTACATCTAAAGCACAGATATTTGGAAAAAAAAAGAAAAAATTGTTTCATTAAATTATATGATTAAACCATGACCAAATAGAAAATTTATATAATAAAGCCAGGAAAAAAGTTGTAAAATATAGTTTACAATAATTATTCACATTCAAGGCTGTACATCAATACATACAACAACGTGGCCCCAAACATGAATTCAATCCAAATAATTCATATATTAGAATTTAAATAACAGACTGAACTAGAGGCCGACAATAGCCAGCAAATAACCTTATATAAGAATAAAAATACAAAAGTGTATATCCTAGTATCATTGCATTATCTGTTTTCATAAGTATTTTTAATTTCTGCTTTGCCTGTACATCACAGTTACAGCTACAGACCAGGTAGAGAATATTACACATGTTCTAACTGACTGCCACCAACCTGAACGACAGCAGTAGACTATTGATTCATCCTACTGTACGTGGTTATGAAACAGCCGCAGCAGCTCTAAATACTGTAACACTTTAATTTGCCAAGGTCCAATCAAACAATGGTCATAATGGAGGCTTTTACCTGCACAATGACTCACTTATAGTCACTAACCCAGATGATTAAACTAGGCTGGACTACATGAGGAGGGGGAAATTTGCCTTTTGTAAAACCTTCTGTACAGTTTGAATTCTTCATTCAGATACAGGGAATTTCCAGGTATTCACATTGGTTAATTCTTACCACTGCATAGGTGCTTTGACAGAAACAGCTTCCTTCCTAGGCCACTTTTCCACAACCATTCTGATTTATAACCCTTAAGTGTTAGGCCAGAAGCCAGTTATCTTCAGAGGCTCTGAGAGTGGTCTCAGTCCCATCTAATATGCCAGAGCCCTTGTCATACATTGTACCTAAGAGGTGCTACACCCACTGGAGTCAGTTTATGTTGGGTTCTGCAATAAAAAAAAAAAAACCAAAATGGAAAAGGTGTACTGCAACATCTCTAGGAACATGGTATCTTCACCATATTCATGAGTTGCTACAGCCTCCCAAGTCTCAGCTATAAGCACCCCGAGTCTATGGAGCAGTAGGGAGAAGCCTTGAGGCATGAGAAAGCAGGGAGCTGATTTTCACACATCTCGAGCCCTACGCTCTGATAGGATCAGGTAACACTGAGTATGGTGCCCAGTAAATCTCTACTTCATGTTTCCAAGTAGAGGCCCCACACAACACAGATACAACCCAATTTGGGTGCGTGGGCTTTTTTCAAAGACCATAATTACCTGCAGCACACAGAAAGGTTTACATAAGCATCAGCTGGAATACCCATCCTCTGCAATGAGAAGGTCTGGCCACTGCACTCTCCCAAACTGCTAACCGGGGGGGGGGGGACGGTTTGAGCAAGGACACTCACAACTGTACGTTTATAAAACCCAATCATCTACACGGTTTCTTTTTCAATTAGAGCTTTGCTACTCTGCTTTACTACTGATCCCAAGATGGCCAAATGCACTCTCTGAATCTATAAACGTAATTACGAATTACCCATTAAGAATGTGGCAAGGTCAGTTCAACACTTTATCTCTGCTGACTGTGCAGAAGTAGATTCAGTACCATTGTGGACACAAAGTACAGGATTCTGAAAACATCACCAAGCTCTTGGAAGCCATAGCAGCAATGATGGAAGAGAAGTAACATGCATGACCAGATTCTTGCAATGAAAAAGAAATGGGCTTTTGAAAAAATTTGTCACAAATGAATCTGCACTAATGACATTTTAGCATTAAAAAAAAAGAGCAGTTATAGTCAAACTTTCTTGGGAATACACAACTTAGCAGGAACTGATGTGATCAAAATCTGTAGGACATGAGGAAAGAGGGTTTATTACTGGAACTCAGAGCATCTAAACAGACCAAAGAAGAGGAACAGCTATGAAATGAACAAATTCTTTGACCCAAAAATACCACTTGCAGGAATATGAGAGAAAAAAAATCAGAGTAAAAATCAAAGACATAAGTATATTCACCACAGCATTATTTAAATAGCAAAAACAAACAAACAACAAAAAACCCCAAAACGATCTGAATGTTTTACAACAGGGAGACAGTTGGATAACTTATAAATCAATCATTTGCGTCCACAATTATTAAAAACATGCTTTTGAAGAACTGCTCGTGGTATAGAGAAATGCTTAAGGGAAAAAAATGTCAAGTGAAAAGGCTGGATGCAAAATGATGTGTGTCATATGTTCCCAGTTTGGTTTAAAAAGCAAACAAGGGCTAAGGGCGTAGCTCAGTGGTAGAGGACTTGCTTAGCACTTCTGAGGGCCCTGATTCGATTCCCAGCATTGGGACAAAAATGACAACAAAAAGTTGGGAAGGGAAAGCAGGATCTACATCAAAATGCTCACAGTGGTCTCTGAATGAGGGGCCTTTCTTTTTTTCTTTTACTTTCAGAAAACACATTACTTCTAAGAAAGCACACAATCACCTACGGCCCTGTTGCTGGCACTGCGAGTCTGTGCCACACTTGGCTATCTGCAAGGTTACTTCAAGCATGGATCATAACACTAGGGTTTTTAGCCCAAAGAGTGCTGCAGCAGGTGCAGTTTCTACCAGCCTAACACAAGTCATCTTTCTCAAAGTGGTTTTTACTGCATCTACTAGGTTAGAGTTTAAAATGATAGCTGAGCCATGATGCCACTCCCTGGAGTTAGCTACATGGATATGTCCACTACCCAGCCGGAGCACAGAAAACAGGTAGAAATGACCTATTCAAGCTCAACTTCATTTGTGAAACCAAGAAAAGGCATGGCTAGTGGGCAGTGAGGTACAGTCCACTGTGAGAAGCCAGAGGACAGTCTTCAACTTTTTATTCATCCTTACCATTCTTAGGACACACAGCTTCTGGAGCTCCTAATGAGACATTTCTTTCTCTCCTTAGATTCCCCCATTTGCTTTTATACGCACACACACACACACACACACACACACACACACAAAATTGTACAAACTGACACCTACATCCTGTCCTACAGTGTAAGGCACCTGCACACTGGGTGACGGCTCTAAGGATGGCTAGAGAAAAACTGAAAGTGATATAAGTCAGGGTAAGAAAAGAATGTTCATGGTTCTTAAAGAGAAAAAAAATCAAGGAAAAGGGGGCAGTAAGGATATAAAGGTGACCTGGGAAGAGCTCAGCTATTGTAGCATAGGGCAGTCATCATGGCCACCCACTACCAGTTCAGCTAAACCCTAATTTTGGAGGTTAGGATGGCACTCGGTAAAGCCCAGGAGGTAGTGTTGCTCTCCAGGGGAGAAAGCAACAGAGGACTCTCCCATAAGCCAGCCAGGTGTTCTAACTTAAGCCACGCCTCAGCCCCACATGGTCCCCTGTAGTTAAGTGTCCTCAGAGATGCCTCTCCCTGTATCTGCATGCATGTGACAACCAGGAAGCCACTCTTACACATGCAAACACAGGGTACAGGATACTGAGGGCTAAATAGCCACAAGGCATGAGCAAGAACAGGACTCTAAGGAGGAGACAGTCAAATTTAGCTAACATGGTTCTTCAAAAACCAGGAAAACGAGTGCCTACTTTCACTCACAGGCTGATAGCGTGCTAAGCTATCTGTTCTCTGGGTCCAAGGGGCAGGTATGGTCCTGACATCTGCTCCTTGGTCACCTAAAGCTCTTATCATACAATCTAGCAAAGTCTGTTACCATCCAGCACCCCTGCCAAGGCATGATGGTGAGCTTCTCATCTATACTTTCACCCAGTTTGAAAGAACCACTCTTATTGTTAAAAAGTTTGGGAACAGAACCTTTCCCCTCTCAGTTTGGGTAACCTGGCCCACAGGTGGTCACTGTGGACAGAACTGGGGTAATTGCTGTGTGGGCATTTTTGAAGTGCCTTTGTGAAAGTCTACATAAATGGCAAAATTGTTGCTGCCTTCGCAACATGGGAGTCAGAGGTGTTCCTGTAAGCAGTCTATGAAGGCAGGTGCCTACTTTTCCCCACTAGAGACCAAGGGTCACCCATTAGGGACATCCTAGTCAGAGAGAGGTACAGCCAAGTCCCTCAGAAGCACTCTGTAAGTGTACTGAAATAGTCCACTGTATCACAAAACAAAACACTGTCAGCTTAGCATCAGGGTAGTCTCCCAATACTGGCAAAGAATGCCAGCACAGGCAAGCTCAGGCTTAGGTGGGCTGTTCCTGTGAGCTAGACGGTGGTAACATTCTTTCCAGGCAAGGTCCATGCTTTATGGTATCAGGTGACCAAGCAACATGAAAAGGCTTTCAGATTTTCAACAGAGATATAAAAACTGAGCTAGCTGAGAAGTGTTTATCCACAGTACCAACAGGTGCGTGTGAGACTGGGCAGGAGATTGGCACACAACCTGGGATTTTCTCAGTCCCTGTCTCACGGAGCATGTGGCCTACACATTTAAACCTATGCAGAAACTCCCAGGAAGGCCTGGACACCACTCCTCCACATGGGAGCTCCAGTCTTATGCAGGTCAGGACAGGATTCTGTATCTGACAGTGATCTAGTTGGTGTTATCTAGGTGCTGGTATGACAGCACCCCTGCTGGACACGTGCTTGGTGTCTCATTCCCTGGATGAACTGCTAGGAAGTGGAATGCTAGAGCAGAGCACAATGAGAGCAGACTGTAACTACAGCAGCCTGCATACTTCGCACCATCAGCCTGCCTACGGTAGGGCAGGAACCACAGAAATTCTGTCATCAGAAACATACCTGACCACATCTCTAGGGCCATATAAGGGACTCAAGGAAGGGTGTACACACACAAGCTAAGAGCCCTGTACCCACAGTGAGCTAGTGATCAACCCAGCATAGTAAAGAGGCTCTCTGGTGAAGGAGAGCCAGATACACCCGGTCCCTCAGTTACAGCAGGAGCTGTGTTTATCAGGTGGGGAAGGGTAGAAGCAGGCATGCAGATCCTGTGGATGCTAGGAGGGGCTGGTGATGCCAAATCTGGTCACTGGTCTGGGCAGAAGCTGAGCTACCGTGCAAGGAGCTAGGTCTCCATGGCCACAGCAGCACATGGAAGCCACCACAAAGCACAGAGAGCAAGCAAAGCGACCCTGAATTCCTGTTTGTTGGTTATTTGTTTTGTTCTTTGTGTGGCTGGGTTCTTTTTTTCTTTTCTTTTAAATAAAAAAGCTGCAAGGTTTCCACCATCCATGTTCTCCTTGAGATGGCAGGCAGGTGGTCTGGAAGCGTCCTGGGTGGCGGCCGAGCCGCGCTGGGGCAGGTGTCCTGGCAGCGATAGGCAGCCCGGCCGCAGGCCACGTCACTGCACAGCAGCATCTGGATGGCTCTGGTACCGCTGCCTCCAAACCTCCTGGATCTTTCTGCACCATTTGTGAGCATTCCCGCTTGGATCCATCAGGTAATACGTCCTGTTAGGCTGCAAAGACAGAGCACCTGATGTCCTCCAGGGAGTCCCGTCCCCACCCAGCCTATCTTGTTGTCAATGCTATCAGCACCATTTGAAAGCCTGTGGGCACAGTGGGCTTCTTCTTTCTACAAGTACAGAAACTAAGTACATGGGTGGGTGACCTACCGAAAGCAAAAATCAAAACAGAGTATCTCCTAGCCCATTTCAGGCCTAAGTTGTTCATACAGGTCTGAGACACAGGAAGCTGACATGACCCTAGATACTTCCTTGGCCAAAGCAAGGGACACTTCCAACAGAGATGCAGAAGCCTGTGGTGACACTACAATCAGAGGCCTTATAGGGAGAGACTCACCGTGTGGACAAAAAAAGTTTTAAAATTCTTGGCCTCTGGTCGGAGTTCTTGTGACCACGGAATTTCACCTTTCAAGACTTTGTTGACAGGATCAACATAATATAAATGTGGCCCTTCTGTGAGTAATAACTGCCGTCGTCTTGCAAATAAACCCTGGTACAAATAAATAAACAAACTGATCAAGGCACAGATGGGACTAATTTATAAGTAGCAAAGGGCATAGTGACTGCCAGCTATCCATTCACCTAAGACACCTCCTCCTCAACCTAAGCCCAGCATCTTACAAGTATGGGTCTCTGCTGTTTAGCTCACAATATGCCCATCGATGGATAGCTTGTAGTCTCCCCTGGTCCTTCAGCTTCTCTCAGGCACAGAGTCCGCCCTTGGCAGGCAAGGCCTCAGCCTACCTTCATGGAGATTTCACTTCCAGAGTATATACAGTCAAGAAGGGTGTTAGGAAGTCCCTGTTAGCAGAGTCTGATATATTCTGCACTATCTGTTGTCCATAAAATGTAATAAACAGCAAGACAGTGGCGGCCCACACCTTTAATTCCAGGACTCAGGAGACAGAGACAGGCGGATCTCTGTGAGTTCGAGGCCAGTCTGGTCTACAGAACCAGATCCAGAACAGCCAGGGCAACATATTTGAGACCCTGTCTCAAAAATAAACAAACAAATAAGCTTAATAAACAACAACTCCTGTATTTTCAAATCTTCTAATGAAAGAGTACTTGCTGGGTTCTCAGAGATGATACATCCTCCTCAATGTGACAGAAACCTTAGCATAGTGAGATGAGCATTGTGCGACCATGAAAATCATGCCCTGTGACTAGAGCATGAGGCTGCTTCCCTGGGAGCCTGAGTGTTCCCAGTTATAAAATCTAGAGATGATCTCTAAAGATGAGGCCAAATCCAATAAACCATGGCAGGACCCCAGGATGAAGAACTGATCTGATCTGAAGCAATAGGAAGTCACAGGATGAAGAACATCAGGGACTTGACTCACCTTTCGCTTATCCACTGGGCCCATTTTTAATATTAGATTATTTTCTACAAACTGGTGCCTAAAAAAGAAAGAAATAAGAATGAGACAGCAGTTCTCCAAACACTGTCCTTCGGGTTAACTCCACAGGGCCTCTGTAGACTTTTTATCAGTCAAGTTTGCCCCCCGACTCCACCCCACAGTTGCAGCCTCTCTTCAGGAGATACTCCAGATGCGTGATGTAATGTGTGCAGATTTTATCTGTACATATGGTCCAGAATCTACATTCCTAGGGTCATCTTCCAGTTGGAGATATCTGCATAGTAGAGGAAAGTTGGGAGAGAATGCCACAGAAACAAGGTAACACAGAGCATCAACATCATCCTACTTAACATCCTCATGTTAAAATGCTGCAGTGGGGCTGAGTGTGGTGCACTTGAACCCTAGCACTTGGGAGACAAAGGCAGGTAGATCTCACAGAGGTTTGGATGCCACTGCAAATCAATACTAGAATCTGTAAATTACTTCTCAAGTCAGGACACCTAACAGTGCCTAGAGTCCAGAGTTCTAGAGAAGCACAAATCCTTAAAAAATCGCTTCAGAATATCTTTTCTGGGTTGAGGTGTATTACTTAGTGGTGTAGAGGGTATTTAACATGCACCAGGTGCTAAGGCCCTGGGTGTTCAATTCCCAAGATGGTGATAGGGGTGGGTTTTTTCCCCCAACATTTTTTACCATATTGATAAAAAACATTTATTCAAATATGCCAAGAATTTGGTCTGACCAGGGTCCTCAAACCAGACCCGTGACTCTTTGCAGCAAACACTTGCAAACAGAGATATATGGACAAGGAATATACGGCATGACTCGCTGGGTCGCTGTATGACTCGTGGGGCTGCAGTACAGCTTCCCTGTCGAGACTTTTAATTTCTTCCCTTTTCTTTTAATTTTTAAAAAAATCATCTCGTTTTATTTTCGTCATTTTTTTTTCTCATATTCTGGGAGGGGGGTACAGGATGGAAGGCAGATGTGAAGGGACAGGGATTGAACAGGATCAAGATACATGATGTGAAAAACACATAGAATAAATAAAGTGTACTAATTAAAAAAAATTGGTCTGAGGTTCTGCAAGTAAAGGCACCTAATGACCAAGTTCAATCCCTGGGAAGCACATGGTAGAAGGAAAAAACTAACTCCCTTAAGCTATCCTATGACTATTACACATGTACTACAGCATGAACATTTGGAAGGAGAAAAGCAACTCTTCCAAGTTGTTCTCTGACATTCATGTGTACAAACAATAAATAGATAATGCTAAAAAAATTTTTCAAAGATTTATTATTTATACAGTGTTCTGCCTGCATGCCAGAAGAGGGCACCAAATCTCATTACAGATGGTTGTGAGCTACCATGTGGTTGCCAGGAATTGAACTCAGGACCTCTGGAAGAACAGCCAGTGTTCTTAACCTCTGAGCCATCTCTCTAGCCCCTAAAAAATTTTCTTAAAGAATTTAGCTTGACTTACTACATAAGCAGCATGTGTACTTCTGCCTCCTCGGAGTTAAAGATGATTTAACATCTAATATTACTTTATTGGGGGTTAAAGCTACCTTTAAAATACCTCTCATGGTCTTTTTTTTTTTTTTTGCGATACTATGACAGAACCCATTGCTTTGGGTATCCAGGCAAGCACTCTTCCTGCCTGAGCTACAGTTCAGCCCTATGCCCTGTCTGATGCCACGTCTACTATAAATACAAAACAAAAAACACACTTTCTATCGGAAAATTGTCTAAGTCAAGCATGTAGATACTCTGAAACCTCCCTGAGGAGCCAGAGCATTTCGAGGCCTCACTACCTGACCCATACAAAACCAACCAGACTGCCCTTCCAAGGTATGCTGCACAACCAAAATCTTGGTCTCAAGTCACACACAGTATAGTACTGTGTAGACTTTGAGAACAACTAAGATTCTGAAAAGGACAAAGCAGTGATCCACAAGTTAAAAAAAAAAAAAACATCCTCCGAGAGGTTTTACTAACCCAACTTGAAACACAGGGGGAAAGGGCTGATTCTGAAAAGAACATTAGCAGAAGGTATGAAGCACTAAGATGTACAGGTAACACTGCAGGGCCTGCCAGAATGTTCACCTAATAAACAGACCCTGCAATATTTTAACATAAGCAAAGACTTACTAGATAGGAAAGACCTACTAATTAAATTATTGGAGGAAGAGCAAACAACATAGAAAGCAAACATGCTCCTATAAACAAGCATCAGCCTACCCCTTGTTCACTCTGCAGAGAATGTACCCACACCCCAACATCCTATAAGTCTGTGTGTGTGTGTGTGTGTGTGTGTGTGTGTGTGTGTGTGTGTGTGTGTGACAGAGAGAGAGAGAGAGAGAGAGAGAGAGAGAGAGAGAGAGAGAGAGAGAGAGAGAAAGGGCACTTGCCTACATACCAGGATTCAGAGGCACAGAAATCAAAGGCCACGGAATCTCCGTTAGCAACAGCAATACCACAATCCACTACTTAATCAGCCACTTACAACAGGTTAGTTACTGCTTATTTATCAGCCTGCTTTCTTTCTCTTTTTTTCTTCCTTACTTCTTTCTGGTAGTAGTGGAGGTAGAACCTAAGGCAAACGTTCTATCACTGAGCCATATCCCCAGTTCTGTTTATCTACTTTGAAAAGATTGAGGCCAGCCTGGTCAAAAAAGCAAGTTCCAAGACAGCCATGGCTGTTAAACAGGGAAACCCTGTGTGTGGTGGTGGTGGTGGTTGTGGTGGGTGATTATGTGCCTGATGTTTTGTCTGCATGTAAGTCTGTGCCTGTGGAGGCCAGAAGGGGGTGATGGATCTACAGGAACTGGAGTTACAGATAGCTGTAAGCTGTCATTTGGGTGCTGGGAATAAAACCCTGGTTCTCTTAATGGCTGAGCCATCTCTTTAGCCCTACTGACTCTTTACTGCAATGTCAATCCCCACTCCTGGAGAAGCTCCAGGCACACCTTAAGCACCTTTCTCCCTGGAAGATTCATAGCTAAAACTACAACTGAAATAGAGTCACAGAACTACTCAGTTCGTGGTTCCCATTCACACATAGCAATGTGGCTCTCCCAAAATAGGCAAATTCTGTCACTGATGCCAAAGAGATGAAGACACAGAGGCTGATGGGTTTATGTTTCACCCATGGTCAACTCACAATGATAGCAATGCAAAACTCCAAAGCCTAGTTCTCTCCTCTGCTATCTGTATAGACCCCAAGACTATCTCCAGGACCTGAGCCTAAGGCCCCAAAACAGCTTCACTGTTTGTTGGAGAGCACAGTACAGCTGTAGAACTGGGAGTAGCCCCTGACACCTGAGATGTCGCCACAGAGCTGGTTGTACTTGGGTAAGTACACCTGTGGTGCTGGATAGCAGGCACTAATCTGTTTCAAATGTCAGCAATCTAGCCTTCGGGCCTCATTTTACCTTATTTTACTTTTTATTAGACTTGTTTGTTTTATGAGTGTTTTGTCTGCGTGTATGTATGTATATATGTATGTATGTGCATGACCTGTGTACTTGGTGCCAATAACGGCCAGAAAAGATATGGAATCTCCTGGAATTAGTTGTCTATGGTTGTGAACCACCACTTGTTGGAAATTGAACCTGTGTATTCTGCAAGAGCAGCCACTGAGCCATCTCTCAAGCCCAGGTCATATCAACTTTACATTCCACTCCAACATTCAAGGAAGCCCCATTAGCATTACTCTCTCTCTCGACTATAGCACCAATCCACAGTCCAGGAAATTTCAACACCTGCTTTCAAGTACTTATCCATCTGCTTTACTTTGCCTGGAACTTTCATAGAGCTGGCTGGCCTCAACCCTCTTGCCTCTGCCTTCTATGTGTATCACCATTCCCAGCTTCAAATACTTAATTAAAAGTAATAAACCTAGGAGCTGGAGAGATGGCTTAGCAGTTAAGAGCACTGACAGCTCTTCTAGCAGTCCTGAGTTCAGTTCCCGGCAACCACACAGTGGCTCACAAGTATCTATAATGGTATCTGATGCCCTCTTCTGGCATACATGCAGATAATGAAACATATACATACAATAAATAAATCTTTAAAAATTTTACTTTAAAAATAAATAAATAAACCTGAACCAGCCAGATGACTCAGTTATTAAAGGCTACCTCTAAGCCTGACTTCCACACATTCTTTATGGCATTGTACATGCACACACATACATAAAAATTATTTATCAGCATCTATTAGCATATACACATGCATGTGCACACATACACTCACATGTGTGTCTACAAATGATCTACTTTATACTGAGTAGTATCCCAAGTGCCTCCTCCTTCTTCTTTAAACTGACAAATTGTTGAAGTAATTGACTTAGGCATCTGCAATCGTATGATCAGTCTCGTCCTGATGGTGGAAGGCACTTGCTTAATGTTCTTTAAAGAACTGTGCCAGCTAGTGCTTCACTTGTGATCTTCCCGGCTCTTAGACCTTCCACCCCAACATACTTCCTTCCAGTGATTCTCAGATCTGTTCTCTTCACTGTGAGACGCCTCCTTTGCATATCATAGAGAACAAACTCTCTACAGTGACTCTATACTGGACTGGGTAGGTTAATTCTAGTTCAGTGAACTGCCAGCCTAGTTCTATAGTTTTCCTCTGCTATCCATAACCTCCTTATGATATTCCTCTGCTATGCTATAACCTCCTTACCAATTTATTCCTCTGTGATGGTGAACAGTATGAGCCAGAAAGAATGACATAGATCTGAAGTTCCTGCAACCATGCCTTCTTCAAAAAACTCAAATCTTCTGTGTGTACACACATATGTATATACACTAGGTGTCTCCCTCAACTGATCTCCAGTTTTTATTTTATGTGTATGAGTTCTCCAACAGTGGTAGTTAGAATGAAAATGGCCCAATAGGCTCATATATTTGAATAATTAGTCACCAAGGAGTGAAAACTGTCTGAAAGGATTAATAGGTGTGGCCTTGTTGAAGGAAGTATGTCACTGAAGGTGGGCTTTGAGGTTTCAAAAGCCTATAACTGACCCAGTCTGTCTGTCTCTGCCTGCAGATCAGGATATAAAGTTCCTAGCTAGTCCCACAAACCTTCATGCAGCCATGCTTCCTCCCCACCATGATGATAATGAACGAAGCTCCTATTAAATGCTTTCTCTTATAAAACTAAGATTCCACCTTATTTTTTCTTTTTTAGATTTATTTTATGTATATGAGCCTACATGTATATATGTGCAGTACATGCATGCCTAGTGCCTGCAAAGGTTAAGAAAAGATTCTGGATCTCCTGGAACTGAAGTTATGGATGGTTGTGAGACACCATACGGGTGTTGGGAATTGAACCTGAGTTCTCTACAATAGCAACAAGTGTTCTTAACCACTGAACCATTTCTCCAGGCCCTTTCCAACAAACCTAGGATTCACCAATTTGGCTAGTTTGGCTGTTGATCAGAGATCATACTATTTCTTCCCCTCCAGCATTGAGAATGCAGATGTGCATTTCCACATCTAATTCTTTATGTGGTTACTGGGGATTGAACTCAGGTCCTCAAGCTTGCACAACAAGGATTTTACCGACTCAACCATCTCCACAGACCCTTTAGAGTTAAATGGTGCTGCCGTGGCTAAGAAAAAAAAATCTTTTAAGTCAATGATCCATGCTCACATTTGTATTATAAATGTTCATTTACTTTATAAAAGTATTAATATCCAAAGTAGCTATTTTAGATAAAATTTATAGTATTTTTAATATTTTTTAATACTATCACAAAACAGGCCAACAAAATTTACTTGTATTTCTATTTATATATGCAAATGATCAGGATTTGAAAGTAATGACTTATTAGATAATTAAAATTATGAAGTAATTATAGCATGTATAACTGAAGATTGTTCATTAAGACTATAGTAGAAATAAAATATATTAATTTCAAATTTTTAAGCCATAATCCTACTACAGAAAATATCATATACATACATATTCTATATACTGTCAAGATAATGTCCACCCTCCAGTATGTAGTCACTGAAAAACTCCACTGCATACTAGCAGCAAATAACAGTAAGAAGAGATAAATATTATCTTACTTAGTATTAACATATTAGTTTTGTCATAAGAAAGTAAATCCATGAAGTTCTCTGCAGAGGCATCATTTTCCACATGATGTGGAATTCCCTTCTGTATGTTATGATATTTTATTACCATTGGTTAATAAAGAAGCTATTTCGGCCAATGGCTTAGCAGAGTAAAGTCAGGTGGGAAATCTGAACAGAGACATAGAGAGAATAGGCAGAGTCAAGGAGATACCATGTAGCTGCTGAAGGAGGCAGACACCATGTAGCTGCTCAGGAAGCAAGAGGTAACAAACC
Source organism: Ondatra zibethicus (assembly GCA_004026605.1). Taxonomy (NCBI): domain Eukaryota; kingdom Metazoa; phylum Chordata; class Mammalia; order Rodentia; family Cricetidae; genus Ondatra; species Ondatra zibethicus. The sequence continues at coordinate 91,278 of PVIU01004708.1, forward strand.
ACAAGCCTCATAGTAGAATACAGAATAATAGAAATGGGTTAATATGTAAGAGCTAGCTAGAAATAAACTTAAGACATCGGCCAAACAGTGTTGTAATTAATATAGTTTCTATGTGATTATTCAGGTCTGGGTGGCTGGGAAATGAATGAGCAGTCAGTCCATGCTTACATACAGAGCTGAAATCTTTTTTGTTTGTTTGTTTTTGTTTTTCTATACAGGGTCTCTGTAGCCCTGAAGGTCTTGAACTAATTGTACACCAGGCTGGCCTCAAACTCAAGATTTCTCCTGTCTCTGCCTCCTGAGTACTGGGATTAAAGGGGTACCCCACTACAGCCTGGCTCTAGACCTGAAATCTTAAGGAAAGGATAGAGAATCCCAAACCCAAAAGAAGTGGGCAAGTAATCTTCCTGTTCTGACTAGCACTCACAGCTCCAGGCAGAGAAGAAGACCCCAGAAGAGATGAAACACACACCCCTGAAGACAGAGCTTCTGACCAGGCTCTTAGAGGAAGGGCTCCTGCATGAGACTCTAGAAAGCAGGACATCTGAGGATTCAGCACACACAAGCCTAGGAAGCATACACACAAAGCTCCTGCTGGTAACTGTAGCTAGAACTGCTCAAATTCTTTTTATCAAAAATCTTCCTTACATTAAAGAATGGAAGAAAAAATTTACCAGCCACACTTCACATAGGGGATTAATATTTAGAATATATAAAGAAGTATTAACACTTAAAAAAAAACTCAAAGTGCCAATTAAATAGTTAAGAAACTAAACAGACAGTTCTTAAAAGAAGAATCACAAACGGCTAACACATAAAGTGTTCAATATCCTTAGCCACTAGGGAAATGTAAATTAAAACTATTTTGAGATCCTATTTCATCCCAGCTACCAACAAGAAAACAAGCCAGGTGTGGCGGCACCTGACTTTAATCCCAGCACTCAGGAGACAGAGGCAGGAGGATCTCTGTGAGTTCAAGGCCTGCCTGGTCTTCAGAGAGAGTTCCAGGACAGCCAGAGCTTCAGAGAGAAACCCTGTCTCGAAATACAAAACAAAAGGAAAAGAAAAGAAAAAGAATGCACGTGATGTGAAACTGGAAAGAAGACTACTGGGGGCAGGAGGTGTACAGGGGTACAAACCTGGGGATGGCAAGGGAATGGGAGAAAGAATCAGCAAAAACAAAGTACATATTGAAATACCATAATGAAGCCATGCTAATTAAAAAATAAACAAATAAGGAGCTGGAGAGATGGCTCAGCTTTTAAGAGCATTTACAGCTCATCCGGATGACCTGAGCTTAGTTCCCAGGACCCACATTAAGTGGCTCACACCCACCAATCATTCAGCTCTAGGGGACCCAACACCCCTGGCTTCCCCAGGTACCTGCACTCATGTGCACAGACCCACACATACACATAATTAAAAAATAATAAAAAGAGAAATAAAAATAAATCAAAAACAAAAATTCTTTTCTATCCCTGATAGTAATACTACCTTAGGGAACAGGGAGTTAAAGAACAAATTTAAACTCCCTGAATTGTAGATTATTTCTAGGAGCAGTATCTACATTTAATTTTTCTAGAGAAAAAAAGTTTTGATGGCAAGACAGTTTAGTCTCAGCCATCTGCATGTCACTGGAAAAGCTACTAAGGGTTCTCCTCCCTCTTCATAAAGTCTGAGTCTTGTGCATTCTCCCTCCTGCCTTAACAAACCCTCAATTTTCCTCCTCCCATTGCACCCAAAGAGGCCCCTAAGTGTAATGGGAGTAGACATGCTCAAAATATATTAGATCCATGTATAAAATTGTCAAACAATAAATTTTTAAAGTAAGAGCATAAAAATACTAGAAGAAAATAAAGGTAGTTGGGATATGGCACACATCTTTAATCCTAGCACTGGGAAGGCAGAGGCAAATATATCTGTATTGTATCTGTATCAGTTTGAGGCCAGAGTAGTAGTCTATATTGCTAGTTCCAGGCCAAGGTAAGACCTTGTCTCAAAAAGAACAACAAAGAGGGTGCAGGTGCCAGGTAAAAATACTGAAGCCCTTTCATGAGATTTGGAAGGAAAACAAGATTAGAAGAGGAACAGGTTAGATGGACATTGTAAAAATTTTCAACTATAAAGCAATATCCACCAATAGACTGAGAGGTAAGCTGAAGAAAATGTTGGCAGAGAATGGCTTTCATATATATAGTCTTAAAATCAATTTGTAAAAATGCAAAAACATAAGAACACAACGTAATTCAAGCCCCAGCTCTGAGGTCTCCTAATAACCTCAGGGAGCATGTTCCTCTGAAGAGCACTGCAGAGGTGAGGCAGGACAAGCAACCCGCCCATGTCTGATTCCATGCACCCTGTACTTTTAGGTGAGGTGCTGATGCCTATAGTTCTTACCAAGGGTTTCCACCGGCTTGCTTTTCCAATAACAACCTTTTTTCATCTTCTGAAAACTGTAAGTCTAGTTCAAAAGAGTTAGTGTCCAAATCATGGATGTACTGCTCTATGTTGCTGCCCGACCTCTGGGGCAGGCTGGAATCCACAGCAGATAGGGAGTGGGAAGAGGAGGAGGATGACACCTGCATGCAGCCAAACTGACTCAGGAGATTATCATACTGCAAGAAAAAAAGGAAGGAGAGATGTACCTTAATTTGTCTATAAGGTCAAAAACTCCCTCCCACATTGCCTGGCCCCCACAGCGGCTCACAACTTGGTAAGCTTACACACACTTCAAAGGTGTAGATAGACAGATTCTCTTCCAATAGCCATTTGGCCACTGAACCAAGGCAAGGCTTGACCTTCTTGCTACAGGTTCCTCTTCTGATAGAAACAGGGGTCAGAGAGGGGTTACACTGCATCCTTCATCTCCAGGGAGAAGGAACCTGGAACCTTTACCCAGCACAGTACCCCAAGGCAGGAACCTCTACAGCAGCTACCTTCTGGCATGAACTCAGTGCTTGAGCACACTTCTCTTTTAGTCCTGGGATCTTAGGTTCCAGAGTCACTGCACAGTCTGACTTAGCTTACATCTGTTTTTTAAAATATTCTTTAATCTTAGCAATGGTTCTAGAAAAATACAAGCCAGTGTTGACACAGAAAGCAGAACTATTCACAACAGGCCACATGGGCAGTTCATAGTCTAGCACACTTCCAGGCAATGACAGGGCCAAAGATCTTTGAGCATAGGTAAAGGCAAGTATGGTCACCTTGGGCAGCAGGCTATGCTGAGTCCTGCCTTCCATACCCTGAGTCTCCAGAAAGGGTCCTAGCTACTACTCTACAGAGGTCAGCCCCTACTTGCTGCAGATTCTGTACGTCCTATGCCCACCCCCTTGCTGTTGCCCAGTGGCACTCTGCAGAATTTATGCTTCCACAGACTCAAGCAGTCACAGCTCCATCTTGCTGATTCCAGATTCATACCCTAGAGTACTGTCTCTATTTCGTTCCTAGAGGTTTCCCAGTAAGAGAAATGATGTATTTGCATCAGTTTACAGAAGTTACTACTATACTTCTACTGGGAAGAGGGGTGTCCCCACATAAACTTTTAGAGCCATTAAAGTGGCTTCAATTTCTGACATAGAAACTGAAGCTCAGAATCACATTCCTCTGGCCAACACTGAATTTAAAAGCTTCTCCACATCACTGAGCTGCTCCAGTCATGAAAAAGGAATACCTACAGAACAGACTTCCTCTGTCCCAGCATTCCCCAGGCCCAGTCTGTCTAATGGTGAACTTTGACACAGAATGTTCTATGCTTAGATGCTTATGAAGCCCTTAAAACACACTGGAAGAGCTCAGCAACCACCCAACCAAATCAAGATGCTGCCATTGAGAGCCAGATTATATAGGTAGAAGTCAAAGCATCCCATTAAAAAAAAAAAAAAGCCCTGTCTTCAACAATGCAGAGCAGGCCTTCAGAGATGCTAGGGGCATATTCATGTACAAATACACATGAAAAAATGATCCTGACTGCTAAGATTGAAGATAATGGAGCCTATACAGCTCTTTCATAGATCAGCTGCCGTTGGCAGTGATGGTAAGGGACAGAGTACATAGGCTGAAGGACTGCCTGCCAGTCTAGTTAACATCTACAGGAATGACAGTTTTAGTAAAGAGGACCCCAAGGTTTCCATCAGCACTCTCTGACATGACCCAAAAAGGACACCACTCATGAGCATTTAGGAAGCAAGTAGGGCACTGGGAGGACCTCCTGGCTCAGGGCCTGAGTATGCTGCAGTAGGCATATGCAGAAATTGGCCAATGTCAGCACAGATGCACTCGAGTTTCACTCCCTACAAGTCTAGACACAAAGAACATTTTAGGAGAAAGTGACAATATGCCAAACATCAAGTAAAAGAGAATTCTTTGATCTCTAAGAGGCAAAAAAACAGCAATGGTTTTAATTTAGCTTTAGAAGACCCTCTTTGTTTGGGTTTTTTGTTTGTATGTTTGTTTTGTTCTGAGACAGTGCCTAACTTTGTAGCCAGACTAACCATGAACTTTCAATCTTGGCATTTATTGTGTGTGTGTGTGTGTGTGTGTGTGTGTGTGTTTGTGTGTGTATGTACACATGTGTGTATCTAGTGCTTCCAGAGGCCAGAAAAGGTGTCGGATCACCTGGGACTAAAATTACAGACAGCTGTGAGCCAATATGTGGGTACTGAGACTCGAACTCACAACCTACGCAAGGACAAAAAGTTCTCTTAACCATTGAGCCATCTCTCCAGCCCCAACTTTCAATCTTCTTGTCTCAGCCTTCTGAATGCTGAGAACACCAGCCCTCAACCCCACAAGCCTGGCTGCTTTGGAAGGCTTTTGGAGAAATGTCAGAATTGCTCAGTCAATTGAATAGAACTCCATGAATGACAACTGGTTAGATAAAATAAATTAAGAAAACAGAAATCAAATGAGAAAAATTGACTTGAATCAATGAACTGTTTAAAAAAATTTAAACATGGGGGCTGGAGAGATGGCTCAGAGGTTAAGAACATTGCCTACTCTTCCAAAGGTCCTGAGTTCAATTCCCAGCAACCACATGGTGGCTCACAACCATCTTTAATGGGGTCTGGTGCCCTTTTCTGGCCTGTAGGCATACACACAGACAGAATATTGTATACATAATAAATAAATTAAAAAAAAAATTTAAACATGGAGGCTACAATGGGAGCAGAGTCTGGGTAAGACTGAAATTGTGGAGGCAAGCTATAGTTTCTTATTTCTGTCTCTTTTGCTGGTATTTCTCATTTTTTTTATATAGAAAGTTTTAAAAAAAAAATCAAGTATATTTAAGGTCTTGTGTCTATAGTCAATTATTTGGAGGCAAGCTGCTTTGAAGCCAGTAACAGCAACTATCCACAAACCCAAGGGGGTGGTATCCCTGAAACAGAGCAGGTACCTATTGCTGAGCATCAGGCTACTGGGACTGGAGTCTACCCACCCACACCACATCCTTGGAAATTCATCAGTAGCATTCTGGGTTCTCTTGAAAAGAAATAAGAAGTATTCCAGGACATTAATATATATATAAAGGCTCTGAGCCAAAAGTTGTCAATGATGAGCTTCCAGGAAACCCTGTGTCAGGAGGTGAGAGACCAGGGCAGGGCACTGGTCTCTCATCCACAAGTACAAACCACATCTTGCCTCCTCCCATCCCCAAATAGGTAAAAGTTCACCAGCTGAGGAAATAAGAACAGGAATCAGCGCATACAAGGTGTGTTGGTCCTTTACTCATCAGAGCAAAGCATTCCACCACCACCAGGTCCATAGTATTCACTCACACATTTTAACCAGTAGTCACACAAATTATGGTCCCAAGGAATCATATCCACACAGCATGGCAAGCAGAATTCTCTTTGCCTGTACTCCCCATGGTGCCAGCTTACGTTGCCATAGCAGTCTTCATCATCTTCTGACATGGCTGGCAAGTAAGCTGTAAGTTTTGGAGGTGTCTGCTGGTGCAGATTCTCCCATGTGATGGACTCAAAGAATGGATGAGCTTTGAGAGGCTCGTACCCTTCCATCTCTTCACAGCCTAAACGCTTTGTGGCATCTAAAACCTTAAATGATAACCAAAACATGTCACTGTCAGGATTGAAATGTAATTATTGGTTTATTTATTTTGTGCAAGTGTCTTCAAGTTCTGAGACCTTCTGGAAAGAGTAGGAACACTGTGGTCCATACCCAGGCCTGCCCATGCCACTGTGGAAAAAGCCAAGATTGACCAGGACTCTTTCCTCAACCCAAGGCTCTTCCCTTTTATTCTCACAGGTAAAACAAATCTCAACCTCAAAATAGAGGACAGCGGCAAGTATCTTTTTAAGGCCTGCAGCTAAAAATGGTATGATGATGTGAGCTCTGGTAAGCTCACCACACACTGGGGCAGGCTCTACTCCCCAAGACTAGCTGGGTAGCACAAACTGGATTTGAAGAAGAAATTCCAAAGCTGGGAAGGTATGGGAGGGTGATAATGGAAGGAACTGGGGAGTGTATATGTTGAAAACACAGTATCTGAAATTCTCAAAGGATAAAAATATTTTTTAAAAAGAGAGACAGACTTGGGAGGCAGGGGCAGGTGGATCTCTGTGAGTTAAGGTCAGCCTGGACTACAAAGCAAGTTCGGGAGCTTTCAAAAAATAAAAAAAAAGAACAAAAATAAAAAATGCTAACTGAAAAAGCGAGGCATGGTGGTGTATAACTATTATCCTGGCACTCAGGCTAAACAAGAAGGCTGTCAAGCATTTTAAAACAACTTGGGCTACACAGAAATACTGTCTCAGAGATAAATAAATGTATTCTAATACAAAGAAAAAATTAACTGACTGCCTCTAAGAACAAAGAGAATGAACAATCCGGCTCTCACTGGGTAGAATATCATATCTCTCAAAGGCTGTGGCAAGCCGGGCGGTGGTGGCACATGCCTTTAATCCCAGCACTCGGGAGGCAGAAGCAGGCAGATCTCTGTGAGTTTGAGACCAGCCTGGTCTACAAGAGCTAGTTCCAGGACAGGCTCCAAAGCCACAGAGAAACCCTGTCTCGAAAAACCAAAAAAAAAAAAAAAAAAAAAAAAAAAAAGGCTGTGGCACAGTCACTCCTATGCTTGCAAGGTTAAATTAAGCCCACTCCCTACTGAGGGCAATGAAGGAAAAGCAGCCAGAAGGATGGCTGGGAAGAGGCAACCTGGAGCCTACTCCGATTCCCAAAGAATTAGGAAGGAAGGATGTCAGGATGAAAAGCTCCAGGGCAGAGATCCTGTTTCTAAACATAAAACGGCACATCTTTCTTGGGTAAACCTGTTTCTCTCTGCCTTGTTACCCAGGTTGATCTTTAAAGCCTTCATGTAGCTTACACTCTAAAGTTGGCATGGGCAGATCAATGAAGCAGGATTAACAGCCATCAGCCACTGGGATAATCCCAGTCACTCAGTGACAATCACTTAAAATGTGATGTTAATGAACAGATGCAAAATAATATAGTAACTTCCTCTCTTATTAAAGTCAAGAATTAAGTACTGGGAAAGTGAAAGAGATTATAATGAGATGAAATAAAAATATTTAACTATCTATAGCACTGTCTACCTTAAACACATTTTTCAAAAGGAGACCCATGAGTGCAGCAAAAGTCAGGAGGTAGCAATGATGATTCCTCACCACAGAAGATTCAAAATACTTACCAAGAGTTTTTCCACAAGATCTCTTGCCTTAGGAAAGAATTTCTCTGGGAAATCATATTCCAGCTTAATAATCTTCTGAAATATAAGATATTCATTTCTGTGAATTTAAAAAAAATGTTGTTATTTGAGCAAGTCAAATCTCTAGTACTAGGTGTACTTTTACAGAACAACCCAACGTCACCCTCACCTCCGAGGAGAGCTCTTACTAAAATCCCCAAGCACCATATATTCATAAGTTATGGTGGAAGTTTCTCCCCACTGGGTACAACCTTTGTCCAGATCTCCCAGTAGTTGCTGGCAGTGGGGTATGCTGTGATAGGCTCAGAAGCCTGAGATATACAGAATCCCTCTTACCCGGCTCTGAACGGTGGAAGTCCTGCCACAAGCTGATAGATTATACATCCAAGAGCCCAAAGGTCTGAACTTTAAGGTAGGGAAAATAGAAAGAAAAAATGGCATTGGTATAATTTAAATGACAAATAAGGCTCGTTTTACTGTCTCTGTCTATATCACCCTACCTTCAACTTCCAATGTACTCCTATCCCTTAAGACCAGGTATGTAGGAAGTTTGAATTTGCTTTCCTGGGCATCTTCTATGGTATTATTCTTGGCAGGAACAACTACCAAATGGTTCAGCTCCCCTGAAGATAACTATTGCAGGTTAAAACTATTAAACTATTGCATGTCCTTGTCTCACTCTGACACCTAGCTTATTATTTTCTATACCTAGTTTTCTTTAGTGCTTTCTCTAGGTAAAATAGGGGGAGAGAGAAAAAAAAGAAAAAAAAACAAGTAGCAAAAAAAAAAAAAAAACAAAAAAAAAAACAAAAAACAAAGAAGCAGAAGAAGGGCAAGGGTAAGACCAATCCACCTGGGCCTCTCAGGTCTCCTCTAGAATGTGGGAACTAAAGCAGTAAGGGCTTGGGTAGCTTTTCCTCTGTGGACTATCTTAGCATTCTGTCATTTGCATTCGGCTCTGGAAGCAGCATATCAAGGCTTTCTAAAGTCTCAGATGGAGCAAGTCTTGAAACCCTGAAGCAGGAACTCCAGAGTTCCAGCTCTGTCTGTTTTATCAGTGATGAGAGGGTAACCCTGAGGTCAAGGGCCTATACCATCCCCAGGGTATACATAGGCAAATCAGCACCACCCATGGAACATGACAGTTCAATAAAGTAAGAAAAGCCTTCTTCTTCAGCAACAATATATACTGAAAAACTGGAAAATAGTACCCATCACTTAGCACTGCTGACATTGGCCAGATCATCTTCACATTAAAGTATGCTAAATGATATCCCTGGCCTTCATCCATTATAGGCCAACACACCCTACCCCAAGCTGCAACAGTTTAAAAGCTTAAGGGCTGAAGAGAGAGCTCAGTAGTTAAGAGCACTTGCTACTCTTGCAGAAGACCCAGGTTCAGTTCTCAGTACCCGCAATGGCAGCTCACAATTATAATTTCAGTCTTCTCTGGCCTTTTGCAAGCACTGGGTACATATATGATAAACATACATACATAGAGGCAAATATTAATACACACTAAAAAACAACAAAGGGGCTGGAGAGATGGTTTAGTGGTCCTGAGTTCAGTTCTCAGCAACCACATGGTGGCTCACAACCATCTGTAATGAGATCTGGTGCCCTCTTCTGGCCCGCAGGCATACATGCAGACAGAATACCAAGAATACTGTATACATAATAAATAAATAGATTTTTTTTAAAACAACAAAGAAACAAAACCAAAAATCTGACCTAGTACAACATCTGGCCCAAGTTAAGAACTCAAATTCTGATGCAATTGTTTGTCCCTTTGGGTACACCTCTAGATTTTCCAAAGCCGTCAATCTCAGCACTACCTAACCAGATTCATGCATTCATTTACACAGGTGACCCCTTGCAACCTGCTAGAGTAGAATACCTATGTTCAGAACTCACAAAAGGCCAGGCAGCTGGGGCTAAACCAGATACAAAGCAGTTTACCGCAAGACGAGAAGCACCCAGCCATAAGGAACAGACCCTGTCTCCTGAACCCGTTCTCCAAACCTTGAATCCATATCCTAATGTGGTTCCTTAGTCTCTAAAGACAGTGCCTTGAACTGGCATGGCCACTGACTCCCTCCAGAATGACCCTTCTTTATTTTCTAACTTCTGATCTTTAAATAAATAAATAGATAGATGAATGTATAAATAAATAAATTAGTAGGTGGATCCCTACCCCTTGGAGCCTGGAGAGATGGCTCAGTGGTTAAGAGCACTGATTTCTTCTATAGGACCCACGTTCTATTCCCTGAACCTTACATGGTGGTTTACAACCATCCATAACTCCAGTTTCAGGGTATCTGACATCCTCTTCTAGTCTCCAGGGATATCATACATGCCCACAGTACACAGACATACACATAGGCAAAACCCCACACACATTAAAAACAAACAAAAAACAACAATTAAAAAAAAAAACTGTTCCAGTGCCAGTCTCTACATCACTCTACATACTCCATGTTTCTGATACACATGACTGAGGGCTCCAAGAAGATTCAGCTGCATCTCTCAAACAACCCCAAGGCTATGCCAAGGCTAACCCATGGCTATATGCCCTGGGCTCGAAATTTCTTCCTTCTGTCTCTCCAGGGCTTCTATCCACCTCCAAAGAACCCACTGCACTACAATAAGCACAAGCCTGCTGTAATCCTGTGGCATAGCAGCCACACTTACCCACTGGACAGCTTTTCTAAATGAAGATGACTAGCTTCCTACCCCAAAATCAACAACCAGCAAGGAATTATCAATTATAAAAATAGAATGCATACATAGCAAAGGACAAGTACATGGTTTCAAAAAGCAGAAGACTAACTTCTTTGAGTGTCACTATGTAGCCCTAGCTGGTCTGGGAACTTGTTTTATAGACTAAGACGGCTTTGAACTCAGAGATCTACCTGCCTCTGACCCTGAACATTAGGATTAAAGGCATGCACCACCATGCCTAACCATTTTTGCTTGCTTTGAGACAAGGTTTCACCATGTATTGCTAACTAGATTTGTAATCATGATTCTCCTAATTCATCCTTTGGGATTATAAGGGATGTATGACTGTACCAGGCTCATACTTAGCTATTTAAGACCTACTACAGTCTCTCTTTCAAATAGTAATTCCTCATGACTAAACCTAGTAGGTATCACAGAGAAAAGGGAAGAGCAGTTATATTAAAAACAGGTTACCTCTTACATGCCGACTTCTCTGTGAGCAGCTCTGGAGAAACATACTGTGCTGTTCCTACAAATGAGTTGGCCCTGGCTAAGTAGGGGAGAAAAAAAGAAAAGGTCATACTTGAAAATGCAATCCTTGGCCCCCAACCACACTGGCTCTCCTGTGTATTCTTCAGAGTGTCAATATCTAACTATAGCAGATGGGAAGTGGTTGTCAGCTCAGCTGGTCACCTGGACTAGACTGAGCAACCAAAGGACCCTACTAAGGATACCTGCTATATCCTATCCACCTGACACCTCCTACCTAACACCCAGCTGTAGGAGGTACTCATCACATTCATCCATCATCTTGCCACTAGAGCAAAGCAATGTAAGGATAGAGGTCCTGTCTGTGGTACTCACTGTTGGGCCTGTGGCATCTAAACACCCACTGAACACACAGTGAGCACAAATAAACAGCTGCAGATCAGAGTCCATCCTCTTTTTAGTCACCACTAGCTTGGGCATTCAAGATACTAGAGCAAAAAAGACTTAGGCTTCCAGCCCAGGGACTGTCTACATTCCACTGCTTATAGTCCTGACCCATGAGACACCCATCTGCAAGCCACAGAGTAGACACCAGATGTTTTGAACCCACATCAGCGTCCACATCCCATTCGCTCCAGGCCCCTGAGGAACATAAGAACTCAGCTTCCATGTGGCAGATACAGCAGGACTACATTTTTATACTTTTTTGTTTTGTTTTTTGTTTGTTTGTTTGTTTTTCAAGATAGGGTTTCTCTGTAGCTTTGGTGCCTGTCCTGGAACTAGCTCTTGTAGACCAGGCTGGCCTTGAACTCAGAGATCCGCCTGTCTTTGCACCCCTAGTGCTAGGATGAAAGACATGTGCCACCACTGCCCAGCTCATTTTTATACTTTTAAAAGTAGCTACAAAGCAGTAAGTTTAGACCTATGCTGAATAATCAGATTCTGAAGAAAATCTACACAAGGAAAGACATGTCCAAAGCACAGCCCAGCTGTACAGCTCTCAAGACTGATTCAGGATCACAGCCACATTCTAGCTCCAGGTTTCAATCAGGAAAAGTCAGCACAGACACGATGGGAAAACAGACTCTTTCCAAGAAAGAGTTAAGAGATGGGGTGGCTGTAATGGATTAATAAAAATGCTGCAGGATCCCCGGCGGCTGCAGCGGCAGAAACACTGCAGGTCCCAGCCAGTCCTAGGCAGGGACTGGTGCAGGTCCCCGAGCAGCAGCAGTAGGCCATGTGGCAGCAAGCAGTGAACAGCGGGTCCCGAGAGCAGCCAGTCCCAAGCAGGGACAGTGCAGTTCTTCAAGTGGCTGCAGCAGGCTACAAGGAGAGACAACAGGTGGGCATGACATGAGACCACACCGCAGGTCTTAGAAGACGGCTGGTCCTGGGCGGGACAGAGACATGGATAGGCACGCCATGCAGAGTGAGGTTGGATATTTATTTAGTGGGTTGTGGAAGGGAAGGGGGAGAAGGAGAAGAGCAGAGAGGGGGCAGAAAGAGAGAGAGGGAGACAGAGAGAGAGAGAAAGAAGAAGGAAGGGGAAAAGTGAGGAGAGGCAGAAGCTGCCTCTTCAAGAGGGAGATGGAAGAGATTCAGGCTGCAAGCAAGAAGATGGGCCTGCCTCAGCAGAGGAGGGGGGTAAGTGGGCAGGGTCTGTCTCTTAAAGGGACAGAACAGACTACTACAGTGGCTATCTGGTGTAACTTTAAAATGGACAAGTTCAAGACTATAATATAAGGTTATACCAAGTCTATAAAATCAGCATTGTTGGACAGAAAGATAATTACTACTGACTTGGAATGAGTCAGTCAGATACAGGTATCAGGTTTAGCAATGACAGAAGGGGCAGCAAGGGCACAATACTACACCACCTAAGGAAGCCTCTTTCCTCAAAGGCAAGGCTTGCTAGCCCCAGAAAGTAGTAGAGATATGTCACCAATACAGAAGGACTGTACAGAGGCAAAGAACATATAAAATCTGACAAAGATCACGTGTGGGAACAGCACACAGAAGGAAATGCAAGGTTCCAGCAGGCCATCTCCTACAGCACCATGTGAACAAAACTTGTTTCATTACCTAGACTCTATTTCAGTCCCAGTTGTAATCCTCTCTGGTTCCCATGTATTGGCTTGCTGTTTGTAGAAACAGGCCATAAGCCTACTACACTGTGCTCTTGCATGGTCTTTTCCAAAAGGTAGCCATAGTCATAAAACTACACACTGCAAAGTGCTTATCAGACTCTTCCTTCCACTAAAACAACTGTGCTCCAAGCCTGTGGCCAACCATATCCCACAGTGCCTTCCTTAATGGTCTTTCTCTCTCTCACTGAGACCCCAAGCATAGGCAAAAAGGTCACACATCTCAAAAAGAGTCACGTGCATCTCGGAAACAAGGACCCTTTGCAAGGTCATTATTAACCTACCAGGCAGCTTTCCTTCCCCCAGACAGCATCATCAGTGGGTTATTGGCTCAACTCAATGCTGTGGCAGAGTCCTCAGGAGTCTAATTGTTCTTTTTTATATCTCTAGAGTGGGCAGTTTCTATCCACTGAGGATATTAGTGGCAGAAGGGCAACAAACCATCCCACTTTTCTGGCCCAAATGCAGTCTCAGTAGCTCCCACACACACACACACAGTAAAGGTGTCACAGTGTGATTCAAGGCTATGTGCTAACACTGAACAGAACTTGAAATAAACAGGCAAAATTAGCCCTTGCTCATATAATTTTCCTAAAATCTTCCTTAGGGTGCATGGGCCATCACAAGCAGCTATATACATCAGATGGGAAGACTAAAGGATGGGTGAGAGGAAGGCAATGGAGTCCAAGGATGTGCTCCCAAAATATCACCTGTGGTACATATAGCTGCCACCAACTCTACCCCTAGTTCACAAGTGACCTGACATATGTTCTATGTAGCAAGAACTAGCCGAGTTATCTTTGGTCCTTATCTACTACTAGATTTCACACACTATGAGGCGTCAAAAGGAATCTCTGTATTAGCAGTAATAATCATACAATGTAACATGTTGCTCAAAGTTGCTCTTGGCGTCAAGCCTAGAACAAGGCTCTACTGAAAAATCAAGCAAACATACCTTGTTTGCTCTCTGGGGATAACACTTTTGCTGTTCCAAAATCTGTGATCTGGATGTGCATGTCTTCATTTAACAAAATGTTTTCTGGTTTAAGGTCTCTGTAAAAGTAGAATTTTACCTTTAAGATGAAATGTTTAAAAGTAGCAGCATTATCATATACTGTACATTTTGATGGAAACACAATAAAGGGATGACTCTTTTCCTTTACAGACTAAAAACCAAGAATACAATCCCAAAGTTCATATAAAACAAGTATCAACAGCATAGAATATAGGCATCCCCAAATCATTTTATAACTGTATTACTTTTATCTTCAAGCAGGAGAGCTATTACAAACATATTAACACCTCCACTTCCATGGCCACCCTCTCTGCTTCATCTACCATTTTTAGTAACATTTCATTTAACTTTTATTTTAGTTCATAAATCACAGTTCTAATTTGCCTTTATCAAAATGAAATGAAAAATGTGACTGGAATTAAATAGATACAAAAGCTATACAGCAGACAAAATAAAAAGATATCTGATCTGCTAGTGTCACAGGAAGACACCTCACCCAAGTTGAACTGATGACTTAGACATGAGACTTCGAAGTGCAGATTCCTTTCATTTCCAGCCTGTTTTCAGCTTTCTCAGTGAGCTATCACCTGGAAATACCTACATCATAACTTTTATAAAGCCAGCCAATGCTGAACCCAGAGAGCTGGTGTGGGTTATCTGTGCGCCTCAGAGTCACTGTCCCTTATCATTCATTACAGGGACTATGCTGTACACACCATCTGGAGCAGTGTCCATTACCTGTGAATGATGCCCTTTCCGTGCAAGTACTCTAAAGCAGACACAATCTCAGCCGTGTAAAAGCGGGTACAGGTTTCATCAAATGAACCGATTTTGCGGATGTATTTAAGTAACTCTCCATTTTTGGCATAACTAAGGCCAAAATCTGAACATTGGCAGTTAAGGAAGAATGGAAAAATATGTTGTTGTTGTTTTCTAAAAATTAACCTTAAAAGCCCCGTAAGAACTTTCATCAAATGCAAATTGAAGGTACCTATGCTCCAAGATCAGGTGTCAGCACAGAATTTCTAAGAAGACAATGACAGTCCCTGAAAAAACATGGACAGCACCTCTCAGTCCAGGTGCCCTTCTAGACACATGGTCCTCAAAGGCCTCTGTGGCCCATGAAAGGAAGCCTCTAGATGGCTGTTGGACCAATTGACCATGGCCAAGGCACTAACAACTTGTGGACAGCTTTAAAGTACAGGAGAACACAGTTCTGAAAACGGCATTCTAACAGAACTGAGTGGCTACACCATGGCTCTTGCCTGAACTTGTTGCCTTCCACTGGCTATGCTAACAATCCTATGCATAAAAGTGACATGCTTTATAACAATTTTAATTTTCCGATTCATTTGATCTATTTGAGAAATACCTGCTGGAGAGATGAGAAATAGTCAGCCTCTCCTTCCCACACACCTCCCGCCCCCATGTTCTGCTTATGATTTTTCTTCAAAAGGGACAGAACGCTGACAAGAAACAGTTCCAAATGACTGTTTTCCTCCAAAGCACCAAACATTTGTGCTTCTTACTGGAAATCTCCAGATACCAAATGCTGACTAAACTAAGCAGCAGTCTGAATCCAAGCTTGAAGTTCATAAAAGAAGCCAAGGTGGACTTCTTGCTCTGTTCTAGCTTTTGTCTGTCAAGGCATTCCTGTCAACCACCAAGAGGGGAGCCTGAGGCTCTGGAGAAGAAAACAAACCAAGAAGAGACAGGACTACAACCAAAGCTGGTAAAGATGCTCCCAGCCAGGCCCATCTCTGACTACCTATGCTTTGTGTCAAGTTGACATAAAACTAGCTAAGACATGGCATCAGTCTCCCTTTTGAGGGAGTAGACAGGATGCAGCTGGACAGGTAGGTCTCTGTCAGAGTCATTTGGAAAGAAATTTTCAATTAAGAAACTGCCTTCCTAAGATTTGCCTGTAGTACAATTTCTTAATTAGTGATTGGTATGGATAGGCCCAGCCCATTGTGGATGGTACTATTCCTGGGAAGGTGATCCTAGGTTGTACAATAAAGCAGACTGAAAAGTCATGGGAGCAAGCTAGTAAGGAGCACTCCTCCATGGCCTCTGCAAAAGCTCCTGTCTTGAGATTCCTGCCCTAATTTACTGCTCTGACATCCCTCAGTGGTAGACTATGATGTGGAACTCTAAGCTGAAATAAACCCTTTTCTTCCCAAATGAAGCACGATTAATAGAAGCTGAGAGAAGAAATTGGGGTTCAACCTTAAGACTCAAAAAGCAAAACAGCCAGCCACTGGCTCTTACCTCAACCTCAGTCAGCAATGGTGATCCTGCCTCCAGGAATCTCAGAATGAGACTGTACTTGAGAGCTGTCTCCTCCTGTTTTATAATCCTCTCTATTCTGGGATTAAAGGCATGCACCACTACTACCTGATTTCTATGGCAGCTAGTGCAGCTAGTGTGGCTATTGGGATTAAAGGTGTGTGTCATTGCTACCTGGCCAATGTGGCTTTTACTTTTCTAATCCTCAAGCAAGTTTTATTTATTAAAATACAAGGGAAATGCTACTACTTCCCAAGTTGTTTGTTTTATCATGTCAATAGATAAATCCCTAAAACACGCCATGGAGCCACCAGTCCTGGCCTGACATAAGCTGGCAGAAGGGCCTCACCAGTTAGGAGCCCAGGTATAAGGCCACAGCCATGCAGTCAGGGAAACAGGAAGTAACTTCTCTTTCTGGCTTCATGGTTTTACTCTTTAGCTGATCCTTCACTGGTTCCTGGTTCCTGTGAGAGGGACACCTATGGGTCTTTGCTCAGGAGGGAAGCAGATGCAAGTTGTCTTAAACATAGCAGGTGCCTGGGGATTATTTCTCAGGCTGCTGGTTCTCTGCAATCACATCCTTCCCCATTCCAGAATGTTCTTTTAGACTTCAACAATCTAGTGGGCATCCTAAGAACATCC
The DNA here is from genome assembly GCA_004026605.1 of Ondatra zibethicus. Taxonomy (NCBI): domain Eukaryota; kingdom Metazoa; phylum Chordata; class Mammalia; order Rodentia; family Cricetidae; genus Ondatra; species Ondatra zibethicus. The sequence continues at coordinate 108,265 of PVIU01004708.1, forward strand.
TCCACCCCCTTGGCCATAGTTAGTGCTTCAGGGAAGCAAAAACTGTCACAGACTGGGTGAGCCCCTGGGAGGGCAGGCACAACCAAATGCCTTAACAGAGTCAGGGAGCTCAATAGCCCAATATGTGCAATTTGCAGAGGAGGAACCTGGTCGAGAGATTAAGCAACTGACTCAAGTTCACAAAGCAAATAATGGACAGGACTAGAACCCAGTCCTGTGGTCCTGACTCCATGCTGCAAATGAGACATAACGAAGACAAGCAGGCAGGCTGGTCTGATGGAAGTTTAAAGATGATGGGGGTAGAAAGAACCTATGTTTAAGAACTCTTTGGTCTTCACCTGTGTGTGAAGAGGAAGGTTCCCCCATTGGCTCTGATCAAGCCAGGACTACACCAAGATAGGGAAACCTTACACTTGACCAAGCCTCTGGACTCACTTTCCCAGGCTGCTATAGTAAAATCTGATGAAGAACCCTGAGTAGTTCCTGAGTGATCTATCTGTCTGTTTCTATTCTATAGCAGAAGTGTCCCCAGGTTCTGCTTCATCTCACTTGTCCTGAAGGGGTGTGGGTTCATCCTGAGTCTCTCGAGGGTAACGAAAGTGAATAGACAAGGACTAGTTCCTCTTCTCCACTTGAAATTATGACTAAATGAAGGACAGTGTCATATCTAGGCATTTCTTCATGCAAAAAGTTTCATTTTTCTTTCTCAATACAATATATAGTGAGGATTACCAATAAGGGAGAAGCCACTGGATCTCATTCTCATGGGAGGTAGGGGAGTCATTACGACCTTCTAGGTCTTAGACCAAGAACAGTATGTGCCATTAGACAAAGACCTAGAGTTCTTTCCACCTGGACTGATGGCCAGTATCATTTAGAAATCACCAAGCAAGGACGTTCTGGTCTGGCTTCTAAGCTCTGATCCTACCACTGTAACCTTGATAGATGAAGTCAAGCATGGGTGATTCTATCTTGGCTATCCACAGTGTCTCCTCAAGGGTGCATGTGACTAGATGCTTGGTCTCCAGGTAGTAGGACTGTGAGGTGGGGGACTCTTAAGAAGTAGGGTTCACAGCATCTCTTTGGGGCACTCGGCTCCTGAAACTCACTGGTAATTGAAAATTCTCCAAAAAAGATTTGCCATGAAAGAGGCAAGTCCAATCACACCTACTTACTCTGCCTCCTGGCTTGAGAGGTGATCCCGCTTCACACAATGTCCACCATCCACTATACACTTACTACAAAGCTACACCATGTACTATGCATACCATCTGGACACTCAGCCTCCTGTGAATTGTGAACTAAACAAATCTCTAAAGAACTAACTGCCCCAGGCAGCACAAACAGATGCATCCAGCAGAAGCAGCCAGAGCTGTCATCAAAAGTGGAAGTAGATGGTGGGTATGGTGGCGCACGCCTTTAATCCCAGCACTAGGGAGGCAGAGGCAGAGGCAGAAAGATCTTGGTGAGCCTGAGGCCAATCTGGTCTACAAATTAACTTCCAGGACAGCCAGAGCTGTGTAGAGAAACCTTGTCTCTAAATAAATAAATAAAGATAGATAAATAAATAAAATTTAAAAAAAATGAGTACATAAATAAAAAATAGGAAGAAGAAGAGGAATGTGGACAAACAATGCTGAACATACATGCAAGAACTGCTGGAGAGGCAGTTCAAACAGCCCTAAGGAGTTAGAGGGGCTGAGCAAGCCCAGAAGACAGAACTACAGAGCACTCTGGGTTCTTGAATTTCTCAAAGGCCAGGTCAAGTTGTCCTTCTTACCAAAGCCAGAATGGAAGAGGATATGGAAAAGTTGATGCCAACTCTAGGAGCCTGAGAAGGCCCAAAATCATTTTTCCTCTCAGGCCCTCACTTTTCAAAAGCAGGAGTCAATAATACCTAACAGACACTCCAGAACATTGGCTAAAGGAATGAGGGGACATTTCTGCATCAATGTCCAGCAACTACGGCTAAAACAGCAATCCATTAGGTACAATATTTATCGATAAACACCAACACTGTGGGAAGGTTTCCCCTTCGGAGACGGCACATTAGTAATAGCCTCAGCAGTGTGCTGGTACAATCTGTTGCCTCCAAGGATATTAGTCTCCACAGGGATCCATGCCGTGCCCTTTCCTTTCAAGGAACAAACAACGTAGTCACTAATCTAAAACACAAGGTGGTTTTCAGACATCACTGACCATGCAAAGGATACACAACTTTTCGTCGTCCTGAAATGTAAAGTAAAGTTTCACAAAGAATGGGTGATCCAGGCGTGACATCACATCTCTCTCTCTAGTTACGTACGGGACTTTGTTCTCTTTTATAATATGACGTTTCTCCAGAATTTTAACTTAAGAGAGAAGTTTACTAACATTAGAAAATGTGAAAAATAGTAAATTTATAAAGGTAACTGACATAAACTGTAGTTTTCCCAAAACCACCCACTCAAGCTTTCATGGTCTAGAAGACTAACCTTTGTCATAAGACTGAAATCAGCACAGGCCCTACCACTGCCCAGGCTGCCATATGTACAAAAGTGGCACTGCCCCTGAATCCCAGACACACAGCTCACTGGAGTTAGTACTTACTAGCATATTCTCTGGAAGTGGCCAGTTCTCGGGCCAGAACAACCTGGTTTGGGGGTGGGGGAGGGAAAAACACAGTGTAATAATGAATGAGTCAGGTAAGTCAATGTCACCCTACACAGGCTGTCCAGTCCATACAAACAATTTGAGGTTACATTGGATCCTGCACTAACAAACACATCAGAAAGCCACTGTCTATGTTAATATTCTAAAAGAAAATAGCAACATGACAGCAAACATTAAGTGGCAAACAGTAATTGTGCCATCATTTTGAAATGTTCATAATTAGTTAGCTACCAGAAGTTATCATGGTATAGTCAAAGTATAAATTTAAGAACCAACAGGGCACACCTATAATCTTAACACTCAGTCAGAAGCCAGAGGTAAGAGGATTCCAAGTTCCAGGCAACCCTGTTACACAGTAAGACCCTGTCTCAACACCCCCTTCACAAACAAAAAGAATTTTATTGATTGACAAGTCCAAATACCACAAGTGGGTACTGAAAATTTCTTTAGAAAAATAACTTCAAGAATATGTCTTGCCAGGTGGTGGTGGTGGCACATGCCTTTAATCCCAGTACTTGTGAGGCAGATCTCTGTGAGTTCAAGGACAGTCTGGTCTAAAATGTAAGTTCCGGGACACCCAGGGGTGTTACACACAGAAAACTTGACTTGAAAAACAAAAAAACAAAAAACAAACAAACAAACAAAATATCTTTTCATCTCGGCAGTGGTGGCGCATGACTTTAATCCCAGCAACTAGGGGACAGAGGCAGGTGGATCTCTTGAGTTTGAGGCCAGCGTGGCCTACAGAGCGAGTTCCAGGACAGCCAGGGTTACACAGAGAACCCCTGTCTTAAAAAATAAAACAATTCCAGGACAGCCAGAGCTGTTACACAAAGAAACCCTGTCTTGAGAAAACCAAAACAGCATAAAAAAGAAAGACAGACAGACAGAAAGAGTTAGAGAGAATATGACTTTCCAATATAGGTCCTGGTAAAAAGCTGCCTTTGACTTCAGCTTCTCCAAATAATTGATGTCATATATTTCATTTAATAACGTGAACATAGCTATGGCTCTACTTTGTACCAAGAACTAAAACAGCACAGAACAAACCCTCTTTACAGAATGCTCTCATACAGACCATACCTCTGCCTGTCAGACTCTGCTTCAGGGATAGAGCACCAGCAAACTCTGGGCACACCTGAGGCACCAGACCAAAAGGAGCTGACAGGCCCAAGGTTTAGCCAGAGCCTACAAAGGGGCAGCTTTGCCAAAGATGCTTTTGCCCCAACATGGCTAATAAACGCAAATTGATGTGGTTTTTAGACACCTGCAATGATAGTCCAAGAATCAAAGAGCAACTGAAATATGCCTCAAGAAATCACTGAGCCTGGTGGAAAATAACCATAGGAAAGGGTTACCTGTGACAGAACTCTGTAGACACAGTCCCAAAACAGTACTATGAGATGCCCACAGCCACCAGGAACAAGGCAGGATTCAAAGTATTTAAGTAGAAAGATCTCAAAGAACTTTCTGAAGAAATATGCTGAATATAATAACTCACGGCCACTAGAGTGGGGGGAGCAGGCTGAAGTAGTGTATTCCCCCTTAGGAATGGAGAACATATATATTCGCGTTCCTTCATGAACATGCATGATTAACTTCCTATGTATGAAAAGGAAAGGAGGAGTTGCTGGAGAGTACTTTGGTTTACTGGAATCCATTCTCAGGAGGGGGTTGTTTGTTTGTTTTGGGGGGACAGGGTTCATTATGTAGCGTTGGCTAGCCTGGAGCTCACTATGTAGTCCAGATTGGCCTTGAACTCATAGAGATCCACCTGTTTTATCCTGCTGAGTGCTGGGATTAAAGGGATGTGCCATCATGACCAGTTTGTGAGCTGATTTCTTTTTTTTTTTTTTTTTTTTTTTTTAGATTTATTTATTATTAGGTATACAACATTCTGTCTCCATGTATGCCCGCATGCCAGAAGAAGGTGCCAGATCTCATTACAGATGGTTGTGAGCCACCATGTGGTTGCTGGGAATTGAACTCAGGACCTCTGGAAGAGCAGCCAGTGCTCTTAACCACTGAGCCATCTCTCCAGCCCTGTGAGCTGATTTCTAAACTTAGCATTTCGTAAGCAGGTTTCCCGCAGAACACAGAGAGTCTTCTAAAGAATTGCAAGGGACATGTTGCTCCCTGTCACCAGGAGTGATGTCATTACTATCTTGGATGTGATAGTGTACTTTGGAACATTAGTACGCTCTAGCACCAGCTTTAAGCTCTGCCAAGTGAATATCCTGCTCAGTCTGGCTAACCGTATGCCCTTTATTCCTCCCCTGGAAATCTAATTTAAGTGCTTGCTATTTCAGGATAGAGAGATGAATCAGTGTAGCACCCCATCTGAGACTCAGGACTACAGATTTCAAGAGCAGGAAGGAGCCCCCTGCTGGCAGTGCTTTCCCAGGTGCCTCACAACTAAGTTCAGAATGGCACTGAGTAAGAAGGATGGTGTGGAAAAATATAAAGGAATAAGCTGAAAAAAGAAAAAACTTCACTAGAATATCATCTGTGGCTGAGTACAACACCCAGGAATCTCAAAGCAGTTTCCTCTTCCTGTAAGGCGTGGTTAGTTCCAAAGGCACAGGGAACAATCTTCGTGATTGAAGGCTTTTTTCATAAGGCCACAATCCTACAAACAAACTTACTTCACCAGAGCTGTTACTTACAGTGAAAGTAAATTTCAGTTAATTTAAGATGAGATGTTTGGAGTATAAGTAAGCTATATTTTATAGTCTTTGTATTTTAGAATCTTTCACAATTATATATATAAAGCTAAGAAAAAAATTCAGCCAGTCTTGGTGACACTCATCTTTAATGTGTGCACTCAGGAGGTAGAGGAGGCAAAACTCTGTTAAGTTCAAGGCCAGCCTGAGCTACATAGGAAGTTCTGGGCTGGTTAGGGCAAGAAAGTAAGACTTTGTCTCAAAAAAAAAAAAAAAATAGGAGGAACAATTTGCACATATGGATTCTTCACAAGGTCAGGTATAAGAAACTTTTTAAACAACTCTCTAAAAGTTAGTCCCTCTGGAACAACCCTGGAGTGCCTATTTCAGACTGGAAATGGAACACAGAAATCTGTTTAATTGGCAGTTGTTTGGAATTGGCCTGGGAATGAGAAAAAAAAAAAATCTGTAGGATAACTCTCCAGCAAATACTTAGTGTCATAGTTTGGTTCTAAAGCAAACAAAAACAAAAAACAAAACAAAACAAAACAAAACCCAGACATAAAAAAGGTCACTGAATGTTACCAAAAGTCTCCAAAAAAATACTAACTTTCAACCTAAGGAACTAAAGGCTTTCAAAGGCCCCTCCAGTAAGACGGGAAGACACAGAACATACATGCCCATGCTGCATTAACTAGTTTTAAAGTAACATGTATCAACAGTTGCTTTTGTTTGTTTTTGAGATAGGCATTCATTCAATATGTTACCAAGAGGCCTAGAAACGTCCAGGTTTAAACTCCTTTGCCTCAGTCTCCTGAGTATATGAAGGTATGGACCAAAACAGAAAAAAAGAAAGAAAAAAGAAAAAACAGTTTAAGCAAGCTTTCTTCAGGGAGTCCACTCCCTCCAAGACTCTAGTGACATTCACAGAACGCAACCCACAAGGGCATGACACCATCTCCTGGGGAGATCAATGCCTGCTCAGGTGTTCTCAATACTCAGCGATCTCAAGATAATCCTACACTCAATAAGGGGCACATACTCACTGTTGAAAAAGAGCCCTCGCCAAGAATTTTCCCAAACTTGAAGTCTTCAGGCCGTTTCTTGCGAGGCTGTGGTGGCAGCTGGGCAGGGTGCTGCTGCAAGGGGTTGGTACTTGGTCGGGCTTCGGCTGCGGTGCCATCCATGGTGGGTCCCTGCCTGGTAACACCACTAGGCATGCCAGGGGCCGAACTGGACTCAGTCTGGGTCCTCACCATTGATGGGGATGGGCAGGAACATAGCACCACACTGGACTGAATGGGAACAGCATCATACTGCAAACACAGAGGAAAGAGGTAAGAGTCAAGTGACTCTCTTGTCCTAAGTAGATGAGCCCAAGTACAAGCACTTTATTATGATACTGCTGAAGACAGGGCAGCACATCTGTCTGACTCCGGGTATCCACTGCAGCCACTTTCCCTCCTTCTCCCTTGATCACATCCTCAGGTAAGGCGTGTCTTCACATCTCCCTCAGCACTACTCCAACCACCCCAGGGCCAGGCTAAGGTAAACGGACATAATGTGTGCATCTGCAATTCTGGAGTATGTTCACTTTATACAGAACAGTCAATGCTGGCAAGACTTACGACAAAGCAAGAATACTCATGATTATGGCTAGTGTTACTGTTAAAGAGCTCTTGGCAAGCAATTTGGCAACTTAATAAAATGATGATAGAACTGTCAATGAGACAGAAAGATGAGAGGAAACACAGTTAAAAATTGAAGCATAAGCAAGGTGTGGTGGTGCACACCTGTAATCCTAGCATGCAGAAAAATCATGGCTTCTAGGCCAGCCTGGGTTACAAACTAAGATCCTGCACCCAAAACAGAGGTAGGGTAGGGGTGGGAAATAGGCACACTGAGAAAGAAATTAAGTACTCAGGGCTAAACTTGCAGTAAAAATTGTAAAAATTTTACCCACATCCATAAACACATTCTCTTCAGCTCTGTCCTTAGTATATATCCTCATAGTTGTGACTATCCTGACTATAACAGACTGGGAAGATATAGCTCAGTCAATAAATTACTTGATTTGAAAGCACGGGACCTAAATTCAATCTGCAGAATTAAAACAAACAAGCAAATGTGGACTGGGGATATAGCTCAGTAGTAGGCAGGTGCCTAGCATGCATATGGTCCTGGATTCAATAACTAGTACCTCCATGCCCAAATCAATAAAAACAACAACGACAACAAAAAAGCCAAACCTGGTAGTTCACCTTTAATCTCAGTGCTGGGAAAGTGGGAAAGCAATTGCTGGTGTGTTGTCTAGCCAGCTTAAGTCTAACTGTTAAGTCCCAGACCAGTAAGACCCTGTTATTTAAAAAATATAAATAAAAATTTAAAAATTAAAAAATAAAAGCTAAAAGAAAAGGATAGAGCCAGGCAGTGGTGAAGCATGCTTTAATCCCAGCACTCCAGAGACAGAGGGAGGCGGATCTCTGAGTTCAAGGCCAGCCTGCTCTACAGAGTGAGTTCCAGGACAGCTAAGGCTACACAGAGAGACCCTGTCATGAAAAACAAAACAAAGAAGAGGAAGAGGAGAAAATGGTAGATCTCATACTGTTCAAGTACACACACCACACACTCCACCCAACCATCATAAAATGAATTCAGCATACCCAAGTTACTTAGGCACTGGTCCTTAACAGTCCTCACTCAAGAACTCCAGGAAACTTATATAACCCAGTGCTTACTTAGCATGTGTGAGGCCCTAGATTCAATTCCCAGCACTACCTGAAAGAATATTTAAAGTACAATTCGAAGGAGTCAGGTTCTGAAACCACCTGCCTGTTCTGTAAGACAGCAGCACATGGGGGGTTGATCAAACATGCCCCATTCAAAACTGAAAGCTGTCTGATCAGATAAAATAAGATGAACCTCAGAAAAGGCTATGAGTTCACAACGATACAAACATAGTTTGTTTCTTTCTTTTGTCTAGTTTATTTTTTAAAGTCTAACAATATAACTCTACAGGCTAAGTAGACTGAATGGTTAATTGTTAATTTATGTAAAGAAGGCAGTATGTCAGTGTATGAGTTAATTAGGACAGACAAGGATGACTGCTTTCCAGATAAACAAGGAAGGAAAAAGGAAATACAGAACCATAAAGAAGTCAATGCTTCCCGGGCAGTAGTGGTGCACACCTTTAATCCCAGCATTTGGGAGGCAGAGGCAGGAGGATCTCTGTGAGTTCAGGGCTAGCCTGGTCTACAGAGCGAGTTCCAGGACAGGCTCCAAAGCTACAGAGAAACCCTGTCGAGAAAGAAAAAAAAAAAGAAGTTAGCTTCTGGAAGCACAGTAGGACACATGGTACACAGCAGCCAAGAGTGAGCAAAGAAAAGCTCACTACCAAGAAGCACTAAAGGAGATGCTCATCTTGAGATTGCAAAATGCGTAACAAATCTAGAAAGAACATCTTGTGACCTGAACATGGTGAATACCAAGGTGGGGAAAAGAGCAGCAGATGGTAACATGGAAGGGTGTCTTGGCTGCCCCCACAGTGCAGTGTGTGAGCCTGAGCTCCTCAGAGCAGCCTCCTCAGAAGGCCAAGGCAGCAGAAGCACACTCCCACCATTAGTAACCTTGTACCTGCTCTGTGGCAGGAGGAAACGACTTTTTCTTTCAGGCGAACCCATCATCATGCCAGGTAAAGTATAAGATCATGTATTAAAAATATTACCAATGAAATCTCACTACCTGACTGCAATAAGGGTCTAAGAATCTCAGTGGGATATTAAGATTTCACTTTTCTGTGTTTGGAGCAGTGTTCAAAGTTTCAATGAAAATGTCTGCAAATGTAGAGTTTAATAACTTGAATAAAAAGGAATACAACAATACTAGCCAAGTATTTTCCATACACAAAACCCCTTAGACAAGGGATGTCTTTGGCTTAGTGAGTAAAAGCTTGTACTGTTCAAGCCTGATGACCTGAGTTCAGATTCTGGGAACCCAGGTAAAAACTAGATGCATACCATTGTGTCTGTGATGCATCTGTAATCTCAGCATTTCTATGGAGAGATGGGAGGCAGACAGGAGAATTCTCCAGAAGGCCTTGGACACGCTAGCCTGGAGTATGCAGCACAGTAGCAAACAATGAAACTGCTTCAAACAAGGTGGAAAATGGATACTAATACTTGAGGTTGTCCTTTGACCACATGGATGGCACAAACACACACTCACACATGAACACTTATACATACACTACATATGCACACAAAAAATAAACTTTAAAAACTCATGAATATAATTACTATTTCCATCTTAGAACTTCAACCTAAGAAAATGAAGTTAACATTATTTTAAGAGTAGATTCATAAAACATAGGGGCCAGGGGTATGACTCTATGGTAACACACTTGCCTAGAATGCACAAGGCCAAACACACGACTAGGAAAAATATTTTAATCTACTATAGCTTTGGATATTTCAGCAAAAGCTGAGACCTGCTGAAAAGTTCAAGACAAAGATGATAGGGAAGCCAAGGTATGCACACTTAGTGGAACACTATGTAGCCCTTAAACATATATCCAAAAGGTGTAACAATATGGTTATACAACTGGAGGAGCTGGTTATGGTTATATAAGAACCATCTGTACCCTTCTAGAATTTTTTTTTGGGGGGGTAGTTTCAAGATAGGGTTTCTCTGTGTAACAAGTCCTGTCTTTACTAGAACTCAGTTTGTAGACCAGAATGGTCTCAAACTCAGAGATCTGCCTGCCTCTGCCTCCCGAGAGCTTGGATTAAAGGTGTGTACCATCACTGCCTGGCCTCTTCTGGAATTCTTAGAAAAAAAAATATTAAAAACTTATAATTAAATGAAATAAAGGCTAGAAGAGTAACTCAGTAGTAGAATGCTTATCTAGCATGTGGATCCCCAACACTGTCTCGTGTGTGCGTATCTGTGTGTGTGTATGTGTGTGTGTAGTGAAATATATGTATAAGAGAAGGCAGAACTGGTTGGATAAAAACAGAAGACTCTATAGAAGAGAATGAGAGTGATAAAACAGGGAGCTGGATTGCAGAATATTACTTATGTCACATTTTAATAGAATAACAAAAACCAAGTTAAATAACTATAACTTGAGCCTAACAGCTCCAAACTTTGTGTTGGTGAAAAAGGAGGCAAGTAGTTTTTCTGGGTGAAATTCCATGTGCTCAAGAAGCTAGACTTTGCAAGATAAAGTGATACACACATTTAGTACCAGTTCCCAAGAAGCAGAAATAGGCAGATTTCTGCGATCAGCCTGGTCTATATTTAGCAAATCAAGCCCAGCAAGGGCTACAGAGTAAAATTCTGTCTCAAGAAGTCAGTGTGCAAGCCAGGCATGGTGGTGCACACCTTTAGTTCCAATACTTAGGAGGCAGAGTCAGGCAGATCTGAGTTTAAGGCTAGTCCAGTCTACAGAGCAAGTTCCAGAATAGCCAGGGCTACACTGAGAAAAGCCCTATCTCAAAAAGCCAAAAAGAAAGGGGGTGGCAGTGAACTATGGAAGGAAAATCTCAGACATAAACTTTTGGTGTTGTTTTTGAGATAGGATTTCACGTGACCTAAGATGGCCTTGATCTCCTGATCCCACTGCCTCCTGAGTTACTGAGATTATAGCTGAGAATCACCACAGGGGCAAGACACAATTTTCTTTCTTTTGAGAGACAAGGTCTGTGTAGCCCTGGCTGGCCCGGAATTCTCTATATAGACCAAGCTGGTTTCATACTCAGAAAACTCTACCCACCTCTGTTTCCCAAGTGCTGGGGTTAAAGATGTGTGCGCCATCACACTTGACCAAGATATAATTTTTTTTATTTTTTTTATTTTTTTTTTTTTTGGTTTTTTGAGACAGGGTTTCTCTGTAGCCTTGGAGCCTGTCCTGGAACTAACTCTTGTAGACCAGGCTGGCCTCAAACTCACAGAGATCCGCCTGCCTCTGCCTCCTGAGTGCTGGGATTAAAGGCGTGCACCACCACCGCCTGGCTAAGATTGTGACAAGCTAACTCAGAACCTGGAAGACCTAACTGTGCACCAACACACTTGATCCAAATAATCCAGGAAAGGAGCCAATGAAACTTCTTGGGACCAAACTCAGGGACCAAATACATGCTAGACAGGAACTCTACCACTGAGTTACTACCCAGCCCATATGGAAGCCCAAATAGAAGCAAGCAACATTGTTCCTTCCTACTAGTGAGGACCCAAGTCCCACAAGGTTCTGAGTGACACACAGAACGAGGAATTTCAAAGAGCCTGCCACAATGACTTCACAGACAGTACCACAGGTTATAGGCATTCTCCTGAGCCTGACAGTTCCCATCAAACTGGTTATTTTGAGACGGATGACCTTGATATCAAACACTCTTTGAGGGACACAAACAATAAATGCTTATACTGCCCTCAGAAACATTTACTAAGAAAAGTTATCTTTGGCTTATGCTTCCTGACTGCTAATTTTACAGTTTTGGCCCTTGGAGAGCCAGCCCACTGGGAGCATGGCTTTTAGACATGTATCTAGAACCTTTTCTTTACCATCTGAGTGGTTTCCATGGTTACAATAAGAGCCCCCAGAACATAAATTCAGAGAACAGCATTGGTGTCCCAAGATAAGTCTGTACTTGAACTCAGTTCTACTGACCCCTTGTCCAAGCACCTACCTAAAGCAATGTAGCCAATGGGCTCTTGGTCCCTGTGACAGCTGCAGGCCAGAGTGGGGGTCACAAGAAACCACAGGGCTCACTTAAACAAGCTTAACCTACTCCAGTAGACTCCAAAACACCAGGCAGAATAGATTCAGAAAAAGGCAGAGCCGGGCGGTGGTGGTGCATGCCTTTAATCCCAGCACTCGGGAGGCAGAGGCAGGTGGATCTCTGTGATTTCGAGAGCAGCCTGGTCTATAGAGCTAGTTCCAGGACCAGCTCCAAAGCCACAGAGAAACCCTGTCTCAAAAACCTAAATAAATAAATAAATAGATAAATAGAAAGAAAGAAAGAGAAAGAAAGGAAAAAAGCAGAACATCACTGGGCACAAATCCTGCCAACCTCCTTTGTAACACCCATCCAACAGCAAGACAGCAAGCATCAGAGAAAAACCCAGATCACCTAAAGCAAAAATGAGAGGTTAGGAGATGCATGAGAGTTGAAATCTGAAGGACAAGAAGTGTATGTTGTTATTACTGGTAATGTTTATGGGGTGGGGGGTTGGAGTCAAGAGTGAAACTCAAAGTGAGAAAGCCATTTCAGAGCAGCCATTTTTCAATGCAGAATACAGCATTTGATATATTCTTGATATGGACCAATGCAAAAGATATCAAGCCTTTCCCCAAAAACAGCTGGTCAGCTCAGATGTGCCACCAAAGCTACTTTCACAAGAAGAGTGCACAAGTCTAGTCTTCAAGCAATTGGCTGACCAGCACAAACACAACCTTGAGGCTGCCTCTCACAGGGCCCATTATAAAAGCTATCAGCTACAGAACCACATTTAAAACTCAATCCTTCAAGAAACTCAGTCCTTTAAGAGGACACAGATGCTACTAGCACAAGCAAAACCTGAGAAACACTGGCAAATTTCTCTCTCAGAGGCTCTCAAGTACTAGGAACATTTGGGGTTCTCACTCATAGAAGAAGTGTTACTGGCACCCAGGGGATAGAGGCAGTGACCCCATTAAACATCCTAGAATGAACAAGATAATCTTACAAAGAAAGACCAGGCCCAAAGTCAACAATCCCTGTTAAGAATCCACTCTGACCTCAGAGGCAATGATACCCAGGTTTCCGTGGTTCGTGGCTCTGGAACTGGGCAGTATGTAGCCACCTCTCAGAGCAGAAGGAAGTACAAGCCTCAGGGTTTGGGACCCAGGAGGCAGAGGAAAAGAATGAGTACACTAATTTAGGATGAGGTGGTACTACTACTTCCTTAGCAATAGAAAGTGAAATACTTGGCAAAGATGCCACAAGCCCAAATGTCTGGACAGGAACAATCCTGCCAAACAGCTGCCTATTATCTCATATTATCTCATTTTCAACTGTGACTCTCAAGCAGTGAATACAGCAAGACATCCACCCAGGCTTGTGCCTGAGGAAGTGCCAGCTTCTCTTGGACTCCTGACACAGATTTTGGCTATAACTCTGTTGAACAATGCTGTTTCCAAGTGCCAGTCATCTTCTGTAAGATTATGACCAATACTACTCTGATTTAAAATTTTATTACTAGTGGAGTGAATTGTTAGGATAAAACTGAGAAGAAACACCTAAGAACTTGTATTTAGTTGATATGAAAAACACAGTTTCTCTATGGTACAGCAAGCTACTCCAGAATACAGACGAGACCAGTCAAATCTTAACAGAAGTCTGCTTGAACACAGTTTTTGTTCATATACTTCCCAGAGCCCATGAGAGAGAGAGAGAGAAAGAGAGAGAGAGAGAGAGACTGACTTCAACCTAAGTCTTTCCTAGCTGTGATCACATGACATTTAATGCTGGTACTTTCCTTTAAGATGCCTAACAGTATCACTCAAGCCTAAACTAAAAATGCCATTGAAAAGTTCAAAGAGGGGCTGGAGATATGGCTCAGCAGTTAAGAGTACTGGCTGTTCTTCCAGTACCTTGGTTCAATTTATAGTATCCACATGATATCTTACAACGGTCTACAACTTCCGTTCCAGGGGATCTTCTGGCCTTCACTGGCACTAGGCACACATCTGGTACACAGATATATGCAGGAAAAACACCCATATACATAAAATAGCAAATTTTAATTTAAAAGTTATTTTTATGTGTATGGGTATTTTGCCTGCATGAATGCCTGTGTACCAAATGCATGCAGAGCCTTTGGAGGTCAGAAGAGAAGTTCTGGAACTGGAGTGACAAACTGTTGTGAGCAGTCATGTGGGTGCTGGGAACCAACCAGAGTCCTCTGGAAGAACAACCAGTGAGCCTCTTAAACTACTGAGCCATATCTCCATGCCCTAATTATTTTTTTTTAAGTTTAAAGCTACTTTGAAGACAGAAGCAGGCAGATCTCTGTGTGAGTTCAAGGCCAGCCTGGTCTACATAGCAATTTCCAAGCCTGGCAGAAATACATAGTAAAACCATGTCTCAAAAAAAAAGGAACCAAATAGAAGACCCGGATATCAATCCACACATCTTCGAACACCTGATCTTTGATAAAGAAGCAAAAAATATCAAATGGAAAAAAGAAAGCATATTCAACAAGTGGTCCTGGCATAACTGGATATCAACATGTAGAAAAATGAAAATAGACCCATATCTATCACCATGTACAAAACTCAAATCCAAATGGATCAAAGACCTCAATATAAAGCCAGCCACACTGAACCTTATAGAAGAGAAAGTGGGAAGTACACTTGAACGCATTGGCACAGGGAACCACTTCCTAAATAGAACCCCAGCAGCACAG
>PVIU01004709.1:0-35995 GCA_004026605.1 Ondatra zibethicus
GTTCAGAAGAAATTTCTCAGCCACTTTTGTGCATGTAGTTTCTCACTGCCTTGGGATTCTCACTCTGGACAAGGGTGGAGGGGGTCATCTACTCCCAGGCTGTGTGAACCTCTGTGAGTTACTGGGTGACTTTAAGCTCATCTCAGAAACTCTAAAAATAGATAGGCGGTTCATTGAGATTGCAGGGGTCACACCACCTACGCTATGAAGTGGAGGGAGCCTGGTTCTTGTGGAGATGGCTTAGAGAGTCAGTAAAGATGTGGGCCTTCAGAGTCAGAGGCATTAGGAATGGGGACCCATATCTGCTTAGGACACAAGTTCCCAGGGACTCAGAACACATCATACAGAGGCCTTGGAAGACCCCAGTATGACTTCTCCTGCACAATTCAATTTTGTATATGAGACCCCTGCCCCCGCCTTCGGATATAGGGTGTCATGTAAGCCAGGCTGGCCTCAAAGTTGCTGTGTAACTGAGATGACATTGGACTTAGGAGTTCACCTCCTGAGTACTAGAATTATAGGTCAGGACCACTTTGCCTGGTTTAGGCAGTGCTGGGTATGGATCCCAGGGCTTTGTACCAATTGAATCATATCCAGGCCCTCTACTGGGAATTCCTAACTCACTAGCTGCAGACACAAGGTCCCCAAAAAGGGGCAGATGAACAGAGGGCCAAGGCTTAAATAAAAGGAAAGAAACTTGTGGACTGTTGGTCTCTGTTGAGCCCTCACCTGAGTGCCTACAGGTGACAATGCACCCCCAACTCTGCCCAGCACTGGGCACTGTGTGCCCCTTAGACAAAGCAGCAAGGAGAAACACTTAGGAAATGTCCAAATTAGAAGTTACTGACTTCCAACTTGAATATGGAGTCTGAGCTGACCTTGTGGGCTGTAGCTAACTCCCTTGGGACACTAGTGACTCTTCATTTTCTGCATCTCCCACTATGAGTCCAAGCTAAGGCAGGAGCCCTCAGTGGGGGTGATTTGGACGTATCCAAATTTGCCTAGACAGGGATGGGTGCGGACAGGATTCAAATTCTCCACAAGAGCTCTGCCAATTCTGGAGCCCAAATGAGCTATTCTTAGTGTCTGGGGATCCGAAATTAACCCAAAGAAAGTGCCAGCTCCTTCTGCGATTTGAGAGCATCCCTGAATATAAAGTCCTGACCACAAAAGTCCCACAGCCAGCAATGACACAGCACAGAGGAGACAGTAGGGAAACAATGCTTGTGCAACTCCAAGCCAGGTGTGCTCAGAGGGGACCGGGACTGTGCCCTTTGGCAGGGTGGAAGGATCCCCCATCACACCCTCCCACTGAGACAGGCAGGTCCCTGCAGATGGGGAGCATGTTGGAGACAAAGGACGATAGTGCTGTACCGTCTGTTCTGTGTCTTTGTGGCCACAGCAGTACAGGAGCCCTGACGTGCCAAGCATGCTGGCCCTGGGGACAGCTGCCTTCCAAGACTGTGCTGGTCCACGAGTGTGTCCTACAGAAGAGCTGGCATCACCTTAAGGCAACAGGATGTGTCCTCTGACTGGGCACATGGGCTCCATCCTGAGCTATTCTGGGGAACACTCTGGAACGTCTCACCCTATGGCCACTCTCGGTTCTCATTGGGATGCCCAATCTTGAGTCCCAGTCTGATCAAGGTCTCCTCTGTGACTCTAGCAGCTCCGTGTCAGAGGTCAGGAGGGTGGGCTGCAGAGGGGGTTGTGGGGGCCTCAGGATGGAGCACTCCTGACTCTTTAGGATGAAACTTTTCATTCTCTTCTCATGGTCTTCCCCATACAGGCCATGTGCTCCAAGCAGCAGCGACCCCCAAGACCTTTGTACACTGTGTCCCCATGGTGCCTTTTAACCTTTACCCTAATGTCACCTTGGAGGGACTCTGAGTTTTATTCTCCAGGTGACCTCATGGTCCTAGATGGTAGGACTGGAGATCCAGCCACTACAACCACATTCTTAAGTCTCTGGAAAGAGAGAACAGGGGATTGCAATAGAGACATTCCCAGCTATCTTCCTGTTTTTAAAAAGCTCCCAAAACCTTTTCTGATACTTTGCACTCATGTCAAGGGCTGTGTCTACCAGGCAGACACATCTTGACCTGAGACCTGGGTTTCTGGAGGTGTAGGCTCTACTGCCATGCCTCCTCCCCTGGCAGAGCCCCTGGCCAGGGTTCCACTCACCATGAGGATGCGCCTGTAGCTGTCACGATCGATGCCCCAGAGCTTGAGGTCCGTTTTGGCCTTCACGGTGGCTGCTCTGGGGGTGCCATAGATGAGAGCCAGCTCTCCGAAGCTTCCCCCCTCACTGATGTTGGTAACCCATTCCCCATTCACATATACCTTCAGAGAAAAGAAGAGAACGGCCGTGAGACATGGGTGTCACAATGACTGCTTCCTCTACAGGGAATCCACAGCCTACCCCAGGGAGAATAACAGGAGCCTTGCAAGGCTCTTGGACCACTTCTTGCAACACTCCTTCTCTGGACATAACCACAGGCTAACCACGCTCCAAGGAGCTCTCATCCCACCTCACCCCATCCTACTCAGAGCCACACCTGGGCAGCACACAACACCAAAGAGCAGGTCAGGACCAGAGAGCAGAACACAGTGTGTGACAGCTACCTCCCGGGCAGCTTGCCCATCCAGGGATCACCTCTCAGTCCCTCTGAGCTCCGGTTTTCCTGATTGAACCCCAGTGAGTTGTTCTACCATTATACATAAACCCAGACAAGCATCCTGCCCCTTGCCTTTCCAGTTTATAAACTGCCTGTCCTGTCTGGCAACTCAGGGGTCCCTCTGCTTGAGTATCCCTCTGACCCCCTTGTTCCACCCCAGTGGGCGCACACTGACTGTCCCCTTCTCCTCTGGAACTTTGCCACCAAGGCAAGTACCCAAGTCTTTTGGCCAGAGGCCTAGCTGAGCCCCCTGGCCAGGCACCACTACCAAGCTGCACCGAGAAGAAGCCGGGACAAGATTCCCTTTCAGACCGCGCGGGCAACGCACCCTGCACAGTGTGCGCACTATGCACAGATCTTGGGCGGCCCACACCCAACCAGGACACAGAATGGGCAGATTGTTCATTCCCAGGGCGATTATGCAGCTCGGTTACTATAAATTGACACAATGCACGCTTTCTCCCTCAGCGTCTCAATGAGCATACAGAACCGTTCCCACTGCTAAAACGGGTGTGTACCCGAAGAATGGATTGTGATGAATCATGGAAGCGATTCTTATTGAAATCAATGTCTCATTATCCGGTAATAACTGAGGCACAGAGATTTCTGTCTGAAAGAGAACGCCTTGCAGGTGATAGTTGTAATGCCACGATGAAGTGAGCAAGGCGTGGAGAGGGACTGGCTAGCCACAAAAGATAGGGGGTTGGGGAAGACAGGGCCTCCCAAAGACAGGACTCTACCAGATGGGATGTATGCTCCTCCCACTTTCCCCAAACCCCAAAGGGAGCTAGGGTGCTTGAAGAGGAAGAAGTGGGTACATTTTGCCCTTAAAAACCCTCAAAGAGGGTGTCATACACCTGTCACCCCAGGCTGAGGCAGGTGGATGATGGGCTCCAGACCAGCTTCAGTTATAGAGGGAGATCTTGTCTCAAAAAAACCAAACAAACAAACAAAAACAAAACAAACAACAACAACAAAACCAAACTAGAGCCAAAAAGATCCACAAAGAATCTGGAAACAACAACACCAAATGCTATAGGGAATGTGGAAGGGAAAAGAGGGGGAGAGGAGTGATCTGGGAATTCAGACAACAGTTTACAGACAGCAGAGTATACCCCCAGGGCCTTACTTCATTTCCACAGCCCAGGAAAGGTAGGGCACAGCCTCCCCTCTGGTCTCAGAGCTGGCACTGCCACCTTGCCTAGGCTTCTGCAGGAACCGATGCATGGAGAGTTAACTTGCAGGTGGCAAATCCCCGAATCCAAGCATGTAGCTCAGTGAAGCTGCACATCCCTCCCAGGACCTCCTCAGTGCCACCCTTAGTCTGTCACTTAGTTCCTTTAGTCTTAGAATGCTCGTCCAGCCTAGATGGACTTGGGCTGTCATAACCACACGATGCTGCCAGGATCATTGTTTTTGTTGCTTTTTGTGGTACCAGGGGTTGAACACAAGGCCTTGCACACCAGCCCCTCACTGGGGGACTCTAGGCAGGTGCTCTACCACTGAGCCACACCCCAACCCCTCACTGGGGGATTCTAGGCAGGTGCTCTACCACTGAGCCACACCCCAGCCCCTCACTGGGGGATTCTAGGCAGGTGCTCTACCACTGAGCCACACCCCAGCCCCTCACTGGTGGATTCTAGGCAGGGGCTCTACCACTGAGCCACACCCCAACCCCTCATGGGGAGATTCTAGGCAGGGGCTCTACCACTGAGCCACACTACAGTCCCTCACTGGGAGATTCTAGGCAGGTGCTCCACTACCGAGCCATGTATTCAGCTTCTCTCTGAAGTATTCTAGACACACACCTACTACTGAGCCATATTCGCAACCTCTCCCCTTTTTGAGACAGACTTCCCTCTGTAGTCCATGCTGTCCCCTAACTTGGCAAAAGTCTCCCGATGCAGCCTCCAGAGACCTGGGATTATAGGCATGCACTACACCCGGGCACCAGATGCATTCTTCCGGTGAATGTGACATCCTTGTTTTGCTCTGACGAGGATCCGAGGCATCATCCGTTGTGTCGCGGGCACACCTGTTGGCTCAGCAGACGCACGTGCTACTGAAAGCGTTTCCTAGAGGCTGCTCTGACCCCACCACACTTCTGTCCCCATGTGTCATCTTGGGCTGAGTGGTAAGTACAGATGCTCTTGGGGTTGGGAGAGGTGTGTAGGACACACGAGTCCCTGCTGGTGAGTTGCCAGTGGGCTAGTCTCTCTCCTTACAACATGGGGATGGAGGAAGCCCCCCCAACAGTGACTACCCCAAGTGGGAGAAGGGACGTAAAGCCACCTTCCCCAGATTAATGAGCCTCTGGGAACACAACATCCCTCACGTCACTCTCCAAAGGAAGAGTATGTGTGGCTCCCCTGGGACATGACCAAGGGAGCAGGGACCCTCTACAGTGACTACCCAGAGCCTCAAGCCTAGGGGATCCCTCACAGTGTCAGAGGAAACCATTGTGTCCTCCAGGGCCACCCGGAGGACAAAGGGCCATCCTTCTGTGCACACTGGCCTCTGTCACAGCTCCTCCACCCAGCTGGTACGCAAAGGGGCTACTCTTGTTTGGTTCCAGTTTTTGTTTTTTCTTCCTTTAAGAGAAAAATGGTGGGAGGCCCCACCGGGCTACATTATGCCACACTAGGAGCCAACGGTCCTCCAGCTGAGCTTGGCCTCTGCCATTCTGCCCTACTTGCCTTCCTCCTTCCTGCCTGGCCCTGTTCAGCCTCTGCTCAGTGAGTGGCCCTCTGACCCGGGTTCCTTCTCACCTCTAAGGAATCTGCAATAGATGACAGATTCCCAGCTGCACTGCAGCATCCAAATAGCAGAGACACAGGCCACAGGCAAATGCCACAGAGATACAAAGCTGGTGTGGGGGCCCATGCGTGCTTGAGAAACTGAGTCTGGGGTATTGGGAACATAAGGCTAGCCTAGGCTACAGAGGCTCTGTCTAAAAAAGGGAGAAAAAAAAAACAAGGCTGAGGAGATGGTTCAGCTGATAAAGTGTTTGCCTCGCAAACCCCAGAACCCGTGCCTCTGGGCATCGTGGTCTGGGGAGAGAGCGCTGGGGGAGAGGGCGATCTCTGGGGCACATCAGTCCATGCTCCTACAGAAATTGTTGAGTTCCGGGCTAGTGAGAGACTCTGTGTTACTCAAATGACAAGGAGGACTGACAGGAATGCCTCCACAGATAAGTACTTGCCACACAAGCCTGACACCTGAGTTTGATCCCTGGGACCCATGTAAAGGTGAAAAGAGAGGACTGACTCCACACTGACCTCCAGATATGTGTGGTGTCAAAAGTACCACCCCACCTCCCCCCCTTCTCTCTCTCTCTCTCTCTCTCTCTCTCTCTCTGTCTCACACACACACACACACACACACACACACACGCACGCACGCACGCACGCACACACACACACACACACAATACAGTAAGTAAAATTAAATTTACAAAACGAAATGGGTGGTACTTGAGGAATGACAGGTTGACCCCTAACTTCCATATGCAAGCACACACACGTGGACACACGCACATTACACACATATGTGTGGACATACACACTAGAAAAAAAAAAGAAAGGAAACCATAAAAGACTCTGAATTCAGAACCCCGGGGTGGCCTAGACTCTGCAGGCTTTTAGGACTCATGCCAATGCCTGTTCAGACTATAGTGTGCCCAAAGGTAGCCAGAGGTGGCTGGATGGCAGAAGGTCACCTGTGCCATAAAGTCTTGACAAAGTGCCCAAAGATCACTGGATTTTTGGAGCACCAGGACTCCAGGACCAGTAAATATCACCCTCCTGGCGCAGATGGACCAAGGTTGCCAGGGGCCCAGGGGTGCCCAGACTGGGGCAGGACCAGCTCCGCCTCCCTTCCCAAGCACTTCAGATCAAGTGTGCAAGGTAGCAGTGGGGAAGTGAGGATAAGGATGATCACAAGAGCTGGGGCACAGCATTGTCATTCTTGGCCTATGTTCCCAGACAAGTCCTGGGTAGTCATCGGGTCAGTGAGGGTCCCTCTCCCCCTTGGAGCCAATCCATCCTGGGTGTGGCCCTCTCTTGTTCTTCCTCAAGTCCTCATGCAGTTCCTGGGAACCCTAAGACAGGCCAGGTCAAGACCCCAAGTCTGGAGTGAGCTGCTGATTTCCACACCCCAATGCAAACCCCAAAGTGGAGTCCCATGAGATCTGCATGAGCCTAAGAGTCCAGGGGACTGCCAGCACCGTGCAGCCTGGGCCACCCATCCCCACTAGAACAGCACAGCATTTGGGGTACATCAGATTCTAACACCTTCAACTCTCCCGGCACACTCCCTGTCAGGCAACAATCAACACCCTGTGACCCCAAGAGGCTCCCAAGGACCTCAGGATGACGTGCTGTGTGGGTAAAATAAGCTTGGGAAGTCCCAAGACCTGCAGGAAAATGGCACAGCCAGCTCTGCATTCAACGAATGCATAATCGAAACGTAACAGCACAGTAAGAAAAGCAGGTCTCCAGAAGACATTCACACATTCATGTTCACTGCACATAACTTACAAGAGCCCATAAGGATGCACAGAGAGAAAATGTGGCATATGCCTGCAGTGGAATACTACTCAGCCTTCAACGGAATGTTCTGACACATAGCATCGTGTGAACGGATGACGGACCTGGAGCATGTTTTGCTCAGCTACAAGCAGCCCCAGGATAGGTGCTGTATGACGTCACTATGAAGCCCCAGAAGAGACTGGTTATTTTTAGATTTTTATTTCAATGTGTAGTGGCGTTTTGCCTGCATGTAAGTCTGTGCAGGCAGAAGAAGGGGTATGATACCCTGGAACTGAAGTTACAGACACTTATGAGCTGCCATGTGGACGGTAGGAATCGGATCCAGGTTCTCCGGGAGAGCATCCAGGTCTCTTTAACCACTGAGCCATCTCTCCAACCCCAGGAATCAGATTTCTAGGGGTAGGAAGTAGGAAGGGGAGAGTCAGAGGCTGGGGTGGGGCTGTGGAGTGACTGATTAAAGGAGTCTAAACAGAATCAATTCAGGCAGGAGGAGGATGGGGAGACAGGTCAATGGATAACAGCTCACTGTGGGACTGTGAGGACCTGAGTTCCAATTGCCAGAAACCATGTTTCATAAAGTCAGGTGTGATGGTATGTGCCTGTAATTCCAGTGCTGGAGAAGTGGAGGCAGGGGGATACCTGAGGTTTTGTGGGCCAGCCAAGCCTGGCTGACTTAAATGCCCCTGGCTAATGAGAGAACCTCTTTCAAAAACAGAGGTGGGCAGTGACTGATAAAGACACCGGAGGTTAAGCACCAGCCTCCACAGACACGTGTCCTCCACCCCCTCCCCTACACTCACAGAGGAGTGGGTTTTGCCGATGGGTGACAGCGACAGCTGCACTGATGACCGCATAGCTCATCTCAAGCTCTGAGCACTTGAACAGTTTAAACATGCGTGCTCACCCAGAAACTCTGGCAAACTGAATAGCCCCCAGCCCTACTCCTGGACCAAATAGTGATGCCCATGGATGCCTGGTTCCTAGGTGCACGCCACACTGCCAGGAAGGGAGGCACCTTTGAGGTGAGAACCTCTTCTGAAACAGGAGGAATCCTGCCTACCTAAAAGCCACAGGGACAGCGTGAACCTTGGGAAAGATGGGGGGACCCCCAAACGAGAAGTCTAAAGACAACCAGGGAAGACTCTGGGCTCCACTCCCAATCTTGTGTGCCTGCAGTTCAGAGTCCTTTTCAGCAGAAATGCTGTGTTCCATGAATAAGATAAGTTAGAAACTATTTTTCTACTAGAAAAAAAATGGATTATAGTTCTTGGCAAATGTACACACATTGCCTGGCATTTACAGAGTCTCTGTGGAAAGCCATGATTTTAACCAAAACTGAATGTTAGGCCTTTCATCCCCTGGTCCTCTAGGGCACTTTTAGTGGGAGGACAGTGTCCATCCTGGAGGGATTCTCCAGAAACCCTAGCACACTGGCCTGTATGGACGGAGGGTGCGGATTTTGCCTGGAGGGTGAAGCTGATGGCCTCTGTCTCATGTCCCCACCCTGGTAAAGGCAGAATTATTGCCGACCTGGTGGAATCCTCAC
The DNA here is from genome assembly GCA_004026605.1 of Ondatra zibethicus. Taxonomy (NCBI): domain Eukaryota; kingdom Metazoa; phylum Chordata; class Mammalia; order Rodentia; family Cricetidae; genus Ondatra; species Ondatra zibethicus. Next base: position 8,775 of record PVIU01004709.1, read on the forward strand.
AGATCTACCTGGCCTGAGGGAGGGGTCACAAAAGACAACACTGAGGCCATAGAAGCTTGTTGAGAGTAATCATAGCATTGTAGTCATGTATGCCCTATAACTCAGCAGGGACCAACATGCCGGCTTCTCACTCCCAGTCCCTTACTGGGCACCCTTTGATTCCTTTAAACATGGCCTTCCTTGATGGCTCCTGTGTGTTTACCCTGCATCTCCCACATCTTAGTCCAGTTTCCTCTGTGCCCAGCCCTGTGGGTGCACCCTGCCGCCCACCCCGGTTCCCAATGGAAAGTCTGAGAGATTGGTGGAGGTGTTGGGGACTTTTGCACAGCGCTGTGGGGAGGCAGGGCCGGATGCACCCACTCATAGGTTCAGTCTTTGCACCACCCGCAGCCTCTACATCCTAAACTCAAGGCTTTAGCCAGGAAGCAGCATCCACCCACGATGCCCAGACATCCTGGTTTGGCCAGCCAGGGTCCAGCAAGGGCCTCTAAGCTGCCTTTGAACCTGACCCTCCCAGCTGGGGAGGGAGGGAGGGAGGGCAGATCTGCCAAGACAATGTATTTGAAGAAGTGCAGTTTTGTGAAGGTGAGCTCAGTTTTTCCTCCACAAAATCGCCTCCACATGTCCCCAGGCTGGCAGGAGGCCAGCTAGAGATCTGACCATCATTAGAAGACAGTGGGGCCAAGCAGAGGGGGCGAAACTCAAGTCAGGCTCCCTCCCTGGCCACTTGTCATCTCATTGGAGCCAAACAAGGGCTGGAAGGGTCCTATTCAGATAAGCTGTGACTTTTGGGGATCCTCGGTCCTGCCTTGAAAGGGTGGAGGTGGGGACATGGGATCTTGCCAGTCCTGTCCACCTCACAAGCTGCATTCGAGGGTGGTCAGACTCATCAGTTCATGTGACTTTACCAGTTCGCAGGATTCTGGGAACACTGTGGTAGTGACCGGCTTCTGAAAGCAGATGCATAGACTAAAACACTGAGCGCACCATGGGCCACCCAAGGACTGTGATTCCCTGCTCCTTAGCCAGACCTGGGGGTGTCCCACAGCACGTGGCTCAGGGGCCTGCAAGGAAAACCACAGATTCAAGGAACCAAGGACACAAGGTGGCCAGGGAGATGGCTGCTGTACTAGGGCACAGTGGGTGTGGGGGCTTCCTTGGGGTTGAAACAGTTGCTAGAGGACCAGGCTGGGGTGGGGCCTGCCGAGTGCACAATGATGGGATTGCGGGAAGAGGGCAGGGGGCTGCTCCGTGGGAGAATCACTGTGTAACCCTCTGTGTTCGCCTCTCTAGGAAGAAGCCTACCACAGCTGAGGTAGCCCAGAATGGAAAGGACAGTGGCACAAGATTCTGACCCACCCACAGCCTTCCTGTGGATGCACATGGGTGGGGATCTGGGACCCCGTGAAATAACCTCGGGGACACTTTTCCTACATCTACTTACTTTGGCAAACCAAAGAATGTGTAATCCAGAATTCCCTGGGGTCACCCCGGCCTTGTCTTTGAGATGGAACTGAAAGATGCTAGGTGACTTTGCCAAAACAAAGAAGAGCACATCTGGGGCTGGGGCTACGGCTCAGGTGGTAGAGGGCTTGTTTGGCATGCCTGAAGCCCTGGGTTCCAACCCCAGGCACCACATAAACCAGATGTGGCCACCCAGGTCGGTAAGCCCAGCACTCAGGAGGTGCAGGCAGGAGGATCAGAAGTTCAAGGACATTTCAAGGAGTTGGAGATCGGGTTGGAATACATGTGACCCAGAAGAAAAAAGATGGAGGAGGAGGAAGAAGAGGGGGAAGAGAAGAAAAAAGAAGGGGAGGGAAAAGATGGGGAAGGCAGTAGTACATTTGGGGGCTGGGGGGTGGATGGGCCAGGTCAGAACCCACATGGGCTCCCTGGCAGGCTACTGGAGGACGGTCTGGCCTTCTGTTTTCACTAGGTCAGCATTTATTAGTGCTCCAGCACAAACAGAGGAGCTGGGTCTGGAGGGCACTGAAGGATGAACAAGAGTTTGCACGGCAGAACAAAAGTAAGAAGCAGAAAACACAGGAAAGCCGAGGCCCAGAGGTGTGAGGCCCTGTTTATTAGCTTCCTGATGATTGTCATCTACCGCATGATGACAACCACACCACTCCAGGGCAGGCCCCTGTTTACTATTTCCAAGGTACTATGGGAGCTGGCAAGGCCCAGGAGAACAAGAGCTAGCAAACACTTAGGAAGCAAGATGAAAGCAATGAGTGGCGGTTTGAGGAGCCAGGAGCGGACAGGAACCTGAGAGCAGGGCTTAGCAGAGGAGCAAAGGGTGCCAACTAGAGAAGCTGGTAGAGCGCTTCCCTGATACGCCCAGAGAAAGCCTGGATTCCAAGCCCATCACAGCACTCAGGAAAAGGAGGCAGGATTGAGAGTTCAGGATCATCCTTGGCTACACAGGAAGTTTGGGCCAGCCTGTGCTACATGAAAACCAAACCAATAATAAACTAAAAACTAGAAACAAGTCATTCACACCTCTCAGCCTTCAGCCTCTCAACCCATCAACACCACTTCCAACAGAGAGCTGGAAAGACCAGTCCTTGGGACCCACTTATATGAACTGCTAGGGACTAAGCCCTCATCTCCTCCCTCCCCAACCTGACCTGGGTTAGGGCAGGATTCCAGTTGTTTTCTGGGCTGCATTTTTCATGGATGTTTGTTTTGTTTGTTTGTTTTAACTGAAGCACAACAGAAGGAGGTGACCATGGTCACAGAAGAGAGTGGCATCAGAGCCACTTTTAAATCTTCCACCTCACACTTCCTCTGAGTGAGTAGTCCCCCGAGAGATCGCTAGCTCCCGACTCAGTTTCCTTGTTTGGGGAGACAGGAGGCTATCCCTCCCCTGAGACCCAGACCCAGGGGTTGAGTTGTCAAATTCACTAGGTCAACCCTGCCTGTGCCCCCTTCTGGACGCCAGGGTGAGTCACTTCCTATGTGGTGGCTCCGGAAGCAGGTGGGCCAGTGCGGTTCCCAGAAATGCATTGTGGGACAAAGTCAGGCTGCTGGGGAAATCAGAAAAGGCTTTTCCCAGAAATAGCCCAGCTGGTCAGAGGCTCAGGAGCAGAGGCCAGGCCCAAAATAGCTTGCCTAACCCCAAGGCACCAGGCAGGGTGTGGCCTGGTCACCTCTGAGGCAATGGAGGGCAGAGCAAGTCCCCTCAGACAGGTGGGGCACAAACTATGGCTCACTGAAAAGATGTGTCTATGCTGAGTCCTAGCCCAGCAATAACTCTGGAGATGGCCTAGGAACTGACCAGCAACCTTAAGGACTTTAAAATGTCCTGGGGGAGACTCCACCCCTATCCTCTGGAGGTAGACCTTCAAGAAATGGACCACAGAAGCAGCCTCAAAGGAGCAACTGAACCATCAGGAAAGGACACATGGCATGCCTGTTGACACCCACCCTGAAGATCTGATGTGGAATGGGACCCTGAAGGGACAAGCAGCAAAAGAAAGTAGGGGGACACCCATAAGGATAGTACCTGCTTAGGCCCATGGCAGCCCAGCAGTGGTCAGACTCCTGGAGACAAAAGAAGGCCGCAGACTGACTTAGAGAGACAAATAGCCACGTGGTGGCTCACGAGCATCATCATATCGCTTGGGAGGATGACCCAGGAAGGTTACCGGGAGCTTGAGGATAGCCTGGGCTGCAAACTAAGACCCTGTCTCAAAAAAATAAAATAAAATAAAAAATAGTCAGATACAAAGCCACAGAGGGTTTGGACAGGAAGTAGGCCTCTCAACTCAGGGAAACATGCTTCGGGAACAGGATTCAGACAAGAAGAAACCAGGGCCCTTCCAGCCAGAGCACTGGGGGCTTGGGCAGAGGTGGCCATGGAGGTAGAAGGAAGGAGGACGTGGCTGAAGGCACCCGGTGGGGTCTCTGCAGGGGATGCTTCTAACATTACAGTGGGGAAGGGCTCTATAAACATGCGAGCCCTTTGTCCCGAGAGTCCCTCAGCGAAGCTCGCTGTCTGAGGAAGGGTGCATGCTGGCACAAAATGTGACTGTCACCCCATGTGACATCAGTACCTCTAGGGTCTCCAGACATGGATATTCCTGCCCACGTGACAACCATGAACACCCACAGCAAGCTGGTGTGGCATTTGCTGGCAGGGCCTAGCCAAACATAACACCTTAGGCTGCTCTCCACCCGGACTCCGCGTGAAAGCAACAAAGGACCCCACTGGCCCTGCACCTGCCTAATGCAGCTCTCCTTCCCAACTGGGCTTTCATGGCCTTATAGCATTGTTTAGATAAAATCCATTATTGGTCTTGAATAAAGCAATTAAAATAAGGCAGGGGGTGTGGCTCAGCTCTAAAGTTCCTGCCTAGAATCCCCAGTAAGGAACTGGTGTGTGGGTGACAGAAGTCCTGAAGTCCTGAGTTTCACCCTTAGCACAATAATACATACATACATACATACATACATACATACATACATACATACATACATACATTGGGAATCTACTCAGAAAGAAATGCTCTCAGCCTGCATTTGCAAGACCTAATGCTAAGCCGTATAAAGTCTTAAAACCAAGCACGTGAAGAGGACCCGCTATCTAAAAGCCAAGATGGATACTCACATCTACTTCTCCTTGGTCAATCACATAGAAATTATCTCCTTCATTCCCTACAACAAAACAAAGAGACAGCAGGTGTAAAATACAAAGCGAAATGAGTTAGAGCTTCTCGACTGCCTGGCAAAGAACCCTTGCAACTACGTGTGCCAGCCAGCATCAAGTAAACACCAGCCCCAGGTGCTGGTTCCTGGGCATTGGGGCCCCTCTCTTTCTTGCATACTGGAATTGAACCCAGGGCCTAATGCACAACCAAGCAAAGGCTCTACTGATGAGCTGTGCCCCCACCCCGAACTCTTTTCTCTCATTAAGTTCTTCAGGTTGGTCTTGAACTCGAAATCCACCTGCCCCAACCTCCTGAATTGCCGTGATGACAGACTTATACTACCATCATGCTGTGTTTCATTAGTTTCTTTTTCTCTTCTTTCTCCTTTTCTCCTCCTCCTCTTTTCCCTCTCCCTCCCCCTTCCTTTTTCTTTCTCTGCTTTGATACAGGGTCTCACTATGTAAACCTAGCTGTCCAGGAACTCATTCTGTAGACCAGGCTGGCCTTGAACTCACAAAGGCCTGCCTGCCTCTGCTTTCCTAATGTTGTCTTTTTATTTTTTTATTTTTTTGAGTCTCATACCATAGCCTAGACTGGCCTTGAACTCATGACAATCCTCCTGCCTCAGCCTCTCGAGCGCCCACCACCCCTGGAAGTTTCTTTGGTTGGTCAGAGTAGACGAATGAGCATCTGGTGTGGAACATACCTTGCTGTATAACCGTTTCCCCAGCGATGTGAGTAACAGGAAACATGGCATCAAATATGTCACTGAAAAACAAACACAGTCGGGAGCTGTAGGTGGCACCGGCCTAGTAAGCCTGCTTCCCACAACATATACACAGTCCTGTCCACTTACCACCTCTTAGCCCCACATAATCGAGTCTGCAGGCCTTGGGGAGGAGATTCCCTCAAAGATAAAAAAAAGAATTAAGGCCTTCACCAGCCTCACCGCACAGCGCCACGTGGGTGCTCTGCACATAGTCAACAGGCACAATCTGCTTGTTTAGCTTTTTCTGGGTGCTTTGCTTTCTTGAGACAGTGTGTCATATAGCCCAGGCTGGCCTCAAACTATGCAGCCAAGAATGACCTTAACTCCTGACCCTCCTGCCTCCACCTCCTCGGTGCTGATATTATAGCCACCACTCTGGATTTATGGGGTGCTAGAGATTAAACCCAGAGTGTCTGCATGCTAGGCTAGCTCTCTACCAACTAAGTCACCTCCCCAGCCCCTTACTGGCTTCTTACAAGAAAGGCATGACTTTATGGGCACTGTTTTTATAATCCAGTTAGGAGAATAAGTCACAATAGGTAATGAATGTTTCTCATGCCAATAAATACAACTCTGCTGGGACGTGGCCATCGAGCCTGATTATGTGGGATTTGCTGGCTTTTGTTTTTCTTTTTTCCTCTTGAGGAAAATATTTACAGCCACAGGAATGTTCATAATTCCAGACACAGAAATGATGTAGGAGGGTTGGGGATGTAACTCAATGGTAGAGCACTTGCCTAGCACGTGAAAGGCCCTCGGTTTAATTCTCAAGCACTCCAAAAATGTAAAGAAACGAGCCATCAGTCAGCATCCCTATGTTCAGAGCAGAGATGTGCTAGGACATGTGGACCCTGAAGGTTCCCAATGCTGGGGAGCCCAGAGTGGCCTCTGGACCACCCCTTCAGTCTGGTGGCTTCATCTTCTAAATGCAGATGTGAAATGGGCTGTTGGACAGAAGCCAAGAGGAGTGAGGTGGGAGAGTGGGCTATCAGAGTCGCCAGAAACAGTAGAGACATGCAATTCAGACACATTTATCCCAAACCCGCCCTATCCCCAGCGTAGTCACTAGAACGATCAGAAATGCTAGCCCTGATATCCAACATCCACCATCAGAGACCTCCCTGTCTCCGGGGTCCCTGGGTCCCCAGAAGAGGAGGCTATGATGCTGGGGAGGCTAAGGCACAAGTACAGAACCCCTAGCCAGGGAGTGTGCATGCTTGGAAACATTGGCCACTTCCCTGTCTGCCCTGACTGTTCAGAAAGGAGTGTATGCAGATTGATAAATCGAGGCGAATCTCCGAGGAACTCAAGGGCCCTCTCTGGCTGGAGAACATACAAAGCCATCTGGGAAGAAAATACAAAATGAAAGATCCAGACTGCTCCATGCTCTGGTTCCAGCATTCAGAGAATATAAATAATTCTTCACAAGACCCGTGAGAGATCAGCCTGGTCAACATTCCCTCATGGATAAAGGAAGAGCAGAGCACACCAGGCTATGCCCCCTTGCTGAGGAGTCACAGTTAATAGTTGCCAGGGGAGGGGCCAATGAGGCTCCACCCTCTTCCTAAGGATATATAGTTTATAGTTGCTGGGGGAGGGCTCATGAAGCCCCACCCCTCCCTGAGGCTTTACAGACAGTTACTGGCTGATGGGGGAGGGAGGGAGATTTTCTTCAGTGGTATAGCCACTGGTGAGCTGCCCATGCTCCTGTGGATTAACCCCCCAGGCATGCTCCTGCAAACACAGGGTTCTTTGACACTCATCGGTCACCAAAGAAATAAAAGACATCAAAACAGTAGAGGGACAAGTGGGAAAAGGAAGGTCAGGTGGTGGGGAGGGGGGGCGAGAGCAGGTAAGGGAGGTGGAATGATCCAAATGCATTGCATACTGCAGGAAAAGTCCTAACGAACCCACTGTCATAAGTAGTTACTGTATCTGTTTTAAGCCCTGGCTATTCTCTCTCTATTCAAACATGCTTTTCTGTAGCTTTTCATCCCAACCCCACTAACATCTTTGTTTTTAGTTTGCTGTGCTTGCTGGGAGAAGGGAGGCGGTTGTTAAGGGAGCTGTGGGCAGGGCTCAGGCCAGCTCTGGCTGTCTGGCTACTGACAGGGTGCTTCTTGGCCACAGCATTTCCAGTATCTGCAGGAACCATCTAGCCTGGCTACGTTTCCTCAAAACCACAAAACAAGGATCTGAGAAAGAGCAGGTCTTTAACAAATGACCTTTTGGTTCCTCGCACATTAAAATAATAATCCCTGGCTCATAATGGTAAAGTGTGTGTGTGTGTGTGTGTGTGTGCGCGCGCGCGCGCGCGCGCGCGCATGCACGCGCACATGTCTGTGGGTGCACATAGAGGTCAAAGGGTGATATCCTGTCTCTTCCTAAATCACTTGCCTCCCGATGTGTGTGGACATATGTGGTGTGGTGTGTATAGTATGTGTATATATATATATATATATATGGGGGAGTGCAGGTGCCTTTGCACATGCATGGAGGCCAGAGCAGAGGTGGGTAGCAGGTGTCCTGCTCTATCACACTCGGCCTTATTTCTGTCTCTGCCTCCACAGCACTGACGTGATAGGTATACGTGCAGTCATACCCAGCTTTTCCTGAGGGTGCTATGGATTCGAACTCAGGTCCTCATGCTTACCCAGCAAACAATCTTACCCACTGAGCCCCTCTCTGTCTTAGTTTTGGAGACTGAATCTCTCACTGAACCTGGATCCTGGGTGGTAAGCCCTAAATATCTTCCTGTCTCTCTCCCTGAGGCTGAGGTTACAAGGACCTGCTACTGCACTTGGGTTCTGGGGTTTGAACTCAGGTCTTCACACTTGTGTAACGCACACTTTATCCACTGAGCTTTACCCAGGGGTGGAATATATGCATATACATGCACATATATATCTGTATGAAATAGATATATATATGTGCATGTATACATATATATAAGCAATGTGTATGTGTGTATACATATCATTTTATAATGCATATAATTTTATTCTGTAAGTAATTAGACCCTGTGTACACCCCCCCACCCCCACCCCCGCCTACTCAGGCAGTTGTTTCCTTCACCATCCTGGCTTCAGACACTTCTCTGCTGAGATGTTACTGGGTCTGGAAGGTGCAAGTTCACCTTCCTGATCCTCAGAGTATGATGGGTAGCCAGTGTCAGCGTCACCCCAGCCTGCCCTGGGTTGTCATTCCCTGCCTGAGCATCCACAAAGGAGGCCAGCTATTGCCTCCTGCACCTCTGTTCTCCCTCTTATCTGGGTGAAAATGCACCAATCTAGCAACTTCCTTTTCTTCTTTGGCCTCACACTGTAGCCCACGCTGGCCTTGAACTCATGCTGATCCTCCCACCTCAGCCTTCTAGTGCTGGGATTGCAGTGTGAGCCAGCTCCTGCAGCTTCTGGTGCAGCTTCCTCGTGCTCTTAGACTCCTTTCAGTCATCCCTCCCTGCCCTGAGGACTTTCCAGATAGTCCCATGTTTATGTAATCACATAGTGGGCCATGATGAACATTCCAGACTCTGCAAGACGAGGGCAGATAAATATGATCATGTCTCCCTATTATACGGGGCTTGCTTCCACTTGCACTTCTGCCTGAGCTGGCCAAGGCGGGAATGGACTGAAAACATTTTTCTGGGCAAACAGCATCCCCAAACTGAGTCTGGCTCTTGGTGTCAGTCACAGATGTTTGCACACACCTGGAACAGCCTTTCATCAAACATCATTGAACGACCCCACATCTCTGTGAATATGCCAATGTCCCCGCCACTGTCCAGCTGCATGGCCATCACAGAAGCAAACTGGGGACATGGAGATGCCAAAAAAATGCCACCGGAGCAGCCAGGCTGGGTCTCACTTACCACAGAGGCTTAGAAGCCAGGTTTCCTTTTGAGAAACCTGACACCCCTTGAGAAGACTCAACAAGCTCAGTCAATGGCTCTACCCACTCCCCCTGCCTCCTTCCAACTTTAGACAAACCTAATCCCTTCCCCTCTCTCTCAGCACTTAATGGCATTAAAAGACACTGGCCTCCTCTGCCTGTAAAAAGGAAAACAGGTTTCCACTCTGATCCGGAAGTCACCTCCAGAGGCTTCAAGAGAAGCCACAGGCAGAAATCATAAACAGCCTCACATTTGGAAACATGATCAACCCACCCTCCCTGTCAACAATACTGGCTGCTCACAGTGCAGCAGTGGCTGAGCTGGGCTCTGGGGTGCAGGAAGCCATCGGTCAGGCCTACAGGGGAGGCAATCAGATCACCGCCGGAGGCACTGAAAGCCTGGCACTGCCCTGAATCCTTTTGGCCAACTCTGATCTGTAGCACAAATAATAAAACCCAGAGACAGAATTGGAATTCAACCTGAAGATCAGAGAAGCCAAGCCACCAAGCCACTAGAGAGCTCTTACCTCTATGAAATCTTCAGACTGAAATCTCCTGTCTCATCCTGCCTTATATTCCTCTCCAGTGCTGAGATTAAAGTTGTGCACCACCACCTCCTGGCCTTTATGGCTAACTAGTTGGCTGCTGGGATTAAAGGTGTGTACAGTCACTGCAAGGCCTGTATGGCTGACTAGTGTGGCTGCTTTGCACTGACCTAATAAATAAAATAGCTTTATTTATTAAAACATAAATCATATGCTGGTCCATGCACACCTGTCCTAACAAAGTTGGAATAGTAATGACTCCTGCTTCCAGTTAGGGAAGATGGGAACACTATGTAACCTTATCCCCGCTCTCACCAGGCCTGTGGCTAAGAGCACAAACCTTTTGAAAGTCTTTACCTAGGCCATCATTTCTCACCAATGTCTCTCCCTCCTGCATCACCTCAGCTCTGGTGCTTCTCAGCCTAAATGAATAAGGGGATGGACAGGAGACTAGGGACAGGTGGGTGGACAGGTGGATGAATGGATGGGTGGATGACCAAGTGGGTGAAAGGATGGGTAGAAGTAGATGGATGAAGGGATGAACGAATGAATGGATAGATGAGTAGATGAATGTACAGACAGGTGAGGGAAGGATGGGTGAGTGGATAGACAGGCATACACATAAATGAGCAAGTGAATGGATGAGTGGATGGAAGAACAGACACACGGATGGATGGACATCTGACCAATAGACAGATGTATGAATAGATGAATAGATGGATGGGTGGGTGGATGGATGAACAAATGGATGGGGGGGTGGATATATGGATGGATGGATGGATGGATGGATGGATGGATGGATGGACAGACAGACGGATGGATGGATAGTGGATAAACGGGGGACTAGTGGACAAACTACAGAGTGAGGCGAAAAAAAAAAGAAAGTTGCTAGATTCATGCATTTTCACCCAGATAAAAGGGAGAACAGAGGTGCATGAGGCAATAACAGGCCTCCTTTGTGGGTGCTCAGGCAGGGAGTGGCAACCCAGGGCAGGCTAGATGGATGGTAGATAAACATTATAGATGGGTCGGTGGATAGACAGATGTATGGATGAAGTGGACAGGTGAATGGGCAGTAGAGGATAGGTGGGTGGACAAATGGATGCATGGGTGGGTAATGGGACAGATGGATGGACAGGTGAATGAATGGTGGGTGATGGACAAAGCACAGTGGGTGGATGAGAGGATAGGACTAAGGAAAGAATGCAGAGGGACAGGACAGTGAGTAGTGTGTGCACAGAAGGACGATGCAGTCTTTCTTGATATACACAGCAAATAGCAAAAGATGCGGCACTGCCTGCTTGAGCCCATCACCTCCACACCAAGGAACCCCCGTGATTCAAAAACATGAAAAGGTCTGTATCCAGTGCTAGACACCAGGACACTCCTTCAACTACACAAAGTCCAGAATGTATTAAAAATCCTGTTCTGGGCCAGGTGGGCTGGCACACACCTTTAATTCCAGACCTCAGGATTAAAAGCACGCGGATCTCTGTGAGTCCAAAGCCAATTAGGGCTCCATAGTGAGACTCTGTCTCAAAAAAAAAAAAAACCAGATTTTTTTTTCAGCCATGGTACCTTTACAAAGTGTAAAGTTGTGTGGTTCAGGGCCACAGAAATACTCTGTGGTTAAGAGCACTTGCTGCTCTTACACAGGACTCAAGTTCGGTTCCCAGCATCCATGTCAGGTGGTTCACAACCACCTGTAACTCCATCTCAGGAAGATGTTATCTTCTGGCCTCTGCAGGCACCTGTTCTCATACATACAAGCATACACACACACACACACACACACACACGAAAAAAAAAACCTTCTTAAAAACCAGTGATACACGTGATAAGGGAAAAAGATGTTTATGATGTTATCAGTGGAAAAGCTGACTAACGGAGCAACACAACTTAAAAAAAAGCAATCCCAGAACTCGGGAGGCAGAGGAATGCGGAGCTCTGTGGGTCTAAGGCCAACCAGGCCTGTTTAGCAAGCGCCAAGACAGCCAGGGCTACACAGAGGGACTCTGTCTCAATATACATAGAATGAAACAATGGGCCTAACGGCATGCTACACAGCTACCTCGGGGGGAGGGGCAGGGCTGAGCCACCACATGGGTGCACACGTGTGTGCATGTATTTAAGTGTGCCCAAATGTACATGTGCTACAGAGGGCACAAGAGAGTCAGAGGACGTGTAGAAGTCACTCCTTCCACCACGTTGGTTCTGGGAATCAAATTCAGGATGTCGGGTTTGGCAGGAAGTCTTTTTATTCAGTCAGCATCTCGCCAGCCCTCCACTTTATGTTTTGAGATAGTGTCTGGGTCTCACTGATTCAGCTTGGCTGACTAGCAGGGACACCCAGGGATCCTCATGCTTCTTCATCCCCAGTTGTCAGATCACAGACCAGTTTCTATGGGAGTGCTGGGGTCCAAAATCAGGCCTCTGGCTTGGACAGCAAACACTTTACCAACTGAGCCATCCCTCCAGCCCCTTTCCCTGTATTATTGATGTTCCACATATAATTTATGAATCTGTGCATATTTATTTAGAATTACCCAATTGCCTCTTGGAGAATGACATGCCTACTCCAGGAAGATACACTGGAGGATCTCAACGTGTGTCTGTCTGTCTGTCTGTCTGTGTATATGTGTGTGTCTGTGTGTGTGTGTGTGTGTGTGTCTGTGTGTGTGTGTATATGTGTGTGTGTGTGTGTGTGTGTATTGTGTGGTTGGATTTTGTTTTGTTTTGTTTAGGGGACAAGATCTCTTACTCTGTAACTCAAGATGGCTTTGAACCCTTGATCCCCCTGCCTCAGCTTGCCAAGTCTAGTCTTGGAATTAAAGACATATACCACCACACCCAGCTAACGTTTTTAAAGCCTGACCTCCAAGGCAAAATCTCAACTTTTAAATTTTAGAACACATCTATGTGGGTGTGGTTCAGACTCCAAACTCTTCACTTAGTACACAGGGTAGAAACCAAGGGCTCATGCAAAGCCAACTCTTTGACACTAGTCCACAATCTGCACCTGCCACACCCCGCTGCCTGCCCTGAGAGTTGGGGAGAGTGGGCAACTGGAAAAGCCCTTCAGTCCCAGACAGACATCAGGTCCAGACACAGCACACACAAGATAGGGCCGTCTCAGCTGCATCCTGTCTTGAGATTCTCCAAACTGCTCACTTCCTCTCCCAACAACAGATGGGGCTCCTGAACTCTGCCAGCTCAGGTTAGGACGACCTCAGGAATTCCCTGCCTGAAGATACTCTCCAAAGCCCCCACTTGCCCTGCCTCAGCCTCCACTGCCCTTCCTCCAACCTCAGAAGGGGATGCCAGGAAAATGGGCAGATGGCTCAGTCATAAAGCACTCGCAAGAACCCGTGCCTGGCTCCTGCTTATAATTCCACCACTTAGGAGGTGGAGACTTGGGAGCATCCCTGAGGCAGGCTGGCCAAAAAGTCTAGCTAACTCAGTGCCTGTCAAGTGAAAGGCTCCTAAGGAACAATGTCCAGGGATGATTTCTAGCCTACACACACACACACACACACACACGGATGGACGGACAGACAGACGGACGGATGAACGGACGGACAGATGGATGGACGGGGATGCCAGTGTGTGAGGATCTCACAGGGTAGCAAAGGACAGTAATAATTTGGTGAGAAACTGAGGACAGGAAGAAACAGGTCCACAGACCTTAACAAAGATCCTGTCAGCCAGGGCTGGCCATGGACCGCGGAAGCTTCTCCTAAGCACAATGTTGTGGCTCTGTACCTCAGAGAACAAACAGAAATGGCTTGGCTACCCACCCAGTGGGAGACTACTTAATAATCTCTCACTTATCTTCACTGCTTGGGCTCCAAGGCCATCCCACCTTTACAGACATAGAAACTGAGGCTCAGAAGGTTGTAAGCATACCACTAAAGCTGAGCCCGGGGAAGCATGCTCCAGTGTCTATACCATGACCTATACAAAAGCCTGCGATGACCTCACACCTGCCTCACAGAATTCACCAGAGAACATGTGGGGAGGCTTGGCACCAGTCCAGGGAAGTTCTGAGTCTGTCCTGAAGGTCCCATCCACCACCCACCAGCTACGCTGGAAACAGACCTTGCCTCTTACCAGCAAGAAGGACCTGGGGATATTCTGAAGACTTGGAAACGGAAAATACTGCCAAGGCAGAAAAGTCCACTGACCGCACACCATTGCGCATGGGTGAAGACGTGCATGGTTGAGTGGACATGAGCAGCACCCACTGACCCACTGCTGTATGCGAGCCATTTGCTCAGCACAGAGTTAAACATTTGCTCCAGGCCCTGCTGCTCCCTGCAGGGTCACAGACCATGTGTCTGTCCATGCCCAAATTTGGTGAGCGATTCCCTCCAACAATTTTACTTAAACCTTGGGTGCAAAATGTAGCCATCACTCAGGGCATTTGCTGTGCCCTCGGGTCTCAGGAGCTGTAGAGGTGGCGTTTCTTTCTTATTAGCTCACATTCCTAATAGCCTGCAGGCTACAAACTGGAGGTAGACCACCAGGTAGAGAGCCCTCCCCATCCCCTGCAACATATGCAAACAAGCCCTGCCCCCTTCTTAGAACCAGGAATCCCAGGCAGGCAGGGAAGGAAGAAAAGTCTGTGGAGCCAATAAGAACACATCTTAGAGATCCTAACAACCAATCAAAATGCACCTTAGACCTACAACCATGACTGTACCTTGCCTTAAAATAAAAAAACAAAAGCAGGACTAGAAAGATGACTCAGTGGTAGAGCATCTGCCTAGAATCCCCCAATGAGGGGCTGGGGTGTGACTCAGTGGTAGAGCCCCTGCCTGGAATCTCCCAGTGAGGGGCTGGGGTGTGGCTCAGTGGTAGAGCCCCTGCCTAGAATCCCCCAGTGAAGGGCTGGGATGTGGTTCAGTGGTAGAGCACCTGCCTAGAATCCCCCAATGAGGGGCTGGGATGTGGCTCAGTGGTAGAGCACCTGCCTAGAATCCCCAGTGAGTGGCTGGGGTGTGGCTCAGTGGTAGAGCACCTGCCTAGAATTCTCCAGTGAGGTTCTGGGGTGTGACTCAGTGGTAGAGCATCTGCCTAGAATCCCCCAATGAGGGGCTGGGGTGTGATTCAGTGGTAGATCCCCTGCCTAGAATCCCCCAGTGAGGGGCTGGGGAGTGGCTCAGTGGTAGAGCACCTGCCTAGAATCTCCCAGTGAGGGGCTGGTACATGCCCATCTCCAGTGCAGCTAAGAACTAAACACATGTTTAAACCTTTTGGTTGGGGTGGGCTCAGAGTGAAAGCATGCACTCCCTCCCTGGATGATGTCAGTGAACAGAGCATAAGCAGCCCCTATGTGTATATACAGAAAGTGAACTGACAGAAACAGATAGGAACTGTGAGCAATGGAAACAAACCATTTACAAAAGCCCCCACTGAGTGCAGAAAATTTGTTCATATTTTCTCACTAATGTTCCTGATGGTGAGGCTGCAGAGGAGGAGAGGAAGCAGCTAAGTCTCATCTCCTTGGCAACTGTTCTGAAAGACCCAAACAGGGAGGACTCTCTGCAGTTCCGATCTGTGCTTTCAGACAGGAAGCACCCAGACTCTCAGGCACCATGGCGTCGTTGGTCTGTCTTACACTGGCCATCCCAGGCCAAGTGGCCTTCAGCTGCTGGTCAGAGCGACAGATGTGGTGTCCTGGCTTCTATTTAGACTCACTCACTGTTTAGGTGAAGCTCACTCCATTTCCAAATACTTCTGTGGGGACACTAATAACTCAGCCCTGGCTGTCTGCGCACAGCAGTAGGCTGCCTACTCCTAGAAGATGGCCCAAGAACACTATGGGATCTCTTCACACTGTCCAAGGCCAGGTGACTGGCTCTGGGCCCAGACTGTAAAGTTCATGAGTTTCAAGATTCATTGCATTTGTGGGGTTATAAGAGGCACAGGCCTGAGTCCCCACTGCGGATCCAGGGCTTGGGGGTGAACAACTGGATGTTCCTCTTTCTCATTGTAGCTTCCACCCAGAGTCACCAGCCCACATGCTGGCTACGGAGGTTAACAGCATCCACAGTCGATCTGGACCACTTGACCTTTTAAATCTGCGCATGTACATTGAGAGAGGCTGAAGATGAATTTTAAACCAGTAGCCTTTACCCTTCCCTACCTCTAACCCCACCCAGAAGCAAGAGGACTTGCTTCTGTCTCAGTGTTGCTGTATCCATGACAACTTAAAGCACCCATTTATGGTTTGAATTCAAAGTGTCGCCGGAAAAGCTCTTCACTGAGCGGTGATTGACTCATGAGGGCTCTGACCTCATCATGAGAGAATCCCATGGTGCACTCAGAACATGGTACCCGGCTTGACAGGAATGAAGACCTTCCAAAGAGACACTCTGCCTCTTCCTGTGGCCACCAGACCATGAAAACAATGGTGCCCAAGGAATTGGAATTTCCTCCCCGGGCTCTCACACTGGGAGAAGGAATAAGCTGGGATCTGGTGCCAGCTGGAGGGGGATCTTGTGTCTCAGGAAGAGGTCTCACATCACTGACTATTTGTCAGACCACAGACCACCCTGCAGAAGAGGCTGCAGCCAGGACAATGATGGTGGACAGGACCACATTGTGCCTAGGACTGCTTAACTATGCAAAACCTCTTGCCTTCTATGAAAACCTAAATTCATATCAGGGCTTCAGAGGAGGACTTGGGGAAGGGACATCTTTGTGTTACTCTTCCCAAGGTGGCCTCACTGAGTAACTCTCCTTTTTGGGGCTCCTTCTACTTGTTTGTGTGGTTGGTCTTTTGAGGTTAGGTAGTGGAGCCTGGCTTGTTAGGGCTCTTAAAGATGGGCCCTGACTCCTAGCAACTCCAGTAACAACATGGCAGCTTTACTGGAAGGTGGTGGAGAGCAGGAGGCACGAGGTCTACCACGCTGCCATGTACTCCCTTCTCTCTGCTGTCATTCAGTGAGCATCTTTTCTTCTATGATACTCTGCCTCATCACAGGCCTGAAATCAACAGAGCCAGGAGCCATGGACTGAAACCATGAGCCCAAATTAGGCTTTTCTCCCTTATGCTGTTCCTCCTAGGTACTGGTCACAGCCCTGAGAAACTAATACATACCCAACAGTTGGGCTTGGACAATGAAAGAAAATGATGGGATATATGACATACTATTTTAAAAGCCCTACAAAGAGACCTCTGCGAAGAATGGTACGTGTCTATTAAGTTAGGGAGACAGGGGCTCAGTCAGTAAACTGTTGTTTGCCTTGCAAGCAGGAGGACCTGAGTTTAATACCAGAATCAATCTTCAAATAAAAAAAAATTGACTGGGCATTAGTGGTGCTTGCCTTTAATCCCAGCACTTGGGAGGCAGAGGCAGTTGGATCTCTGTGAGTTTGAGGCCATCCTGGTCGACAAGAGCTAGTTCCAGGACAGGCTCCAAAGTTAGAGAGAAACCCTGTCTCAAAAAACCAAAAACAGAGACAGGTCTGTGGAACTTTCTGGCTAGCCATTCTAGCCTACTTGGTGAGTTCCAAGCCTCTGAGAGACTCGGCCTCAAAACATAAGGTGGAGAGCCTAAGAAACAATATCTGAGGTTGTCCTTTGGTCTCCACATGCATGCATACATATGTGCACACAGACCTGTACAAATAGTGAACACACGCACACACACACACACACACACACACACAGACTACAAAGTAAAAATCTTACAAATATGCAGGCAGGCAGTGCCCTGTGGTAGTTGATAACACGCCTCTCCCAGCCACTGGAAAAACCAGCTAAGACCTGGCAGGAGATGAGCACAGACCCATGTGAGCAGGGCAGTGGCTGCCATCAACCAGCTAATGGACATTTATGGAGCATTTCCTCACACAGCAGAGGGGCAGCTCCCATGAAACTGTCAAGGCCACATCCCAGGCCATAAAACACACCTGAGTAAACGCAGGCTGCCAAGCACACCATGGGCACCGTTAGGTCACTGTGGAGGTAAAATGGAAATCAGAGTGCTGGGAAAAACCCCAAGTGCTGGGACTTCTAAATAACACAAGGTCAAAAGCAGGAGGAGCCAGAACTGGGCTTGGTGACTCTTGTCTGGAAGTCTAGCCGTTGGAAGGCTGAGACGGGAGGATTGCTATAAGACTCGGCATATAGTGAGTTCTAGGACAGCCTGGGCTGCAGAATGAGACCCTCTCTTAACAAACCAGAAAAATAGGAGGAGGAAAGAATATAGATAACATGAAAAATAACTTGAAACTAAATAAAATACAAATCACAACTTTGTCAAAACTGTGTGAGGCGCAGAAGAATTGACCAACATGTGGAAGGACATCTACAGTACGCCATAGGATGGGCCTGGAGTCGGAAATTTAGGCTTCTGCCTTGGGCAATGACCATAGAACAAATCAAATCCAAAGCAACCAAAGAAAAGGTGGGGTTTTTTTGTTTTTAAAGCTACTAATGAGGTTGAGGCAGGAGGATTATAAATTCAAGGCCAGCTTGAGCTACAGAGTGAATTTAAGGTCACCCTGGGCAACTTAGTGAACGTCTACCCCAAAATACAAAGCGAAAGAGATACCCAGGGAGATAGTGCAGCAGTAGTGTGCCTGCCTAGAATCCCCCAGTGAGGGGCTGGGGTGTGGCTCAATGGTAGAGCCCCTGCCTAGAATCCCCCAGTGAGGGGCTGGGGTGTGGCTCAATGGTAGAGCCCCTGCCTAGAATCCCCCAGTGAGGGGCTGGGGTGTGGCTCAGTGGTAGAGCACCTACCTAGAATCCTCCAGTGAGGGGCTGGGTGTGGCTCAGTGGTACAGATCCTGTCTAGTATGCTTGAAGTCCTTAATTCAATTCCAGTACCAGAAAAAAAAAATTTAAAGGCAAAACCAGAGAATAGGGAATCCGTAGAGAAAATCATCGAAAACAAAGCAAACTGTGTAGCAGCCTGTTGCCATCAGGGATAAGCTGATAGCAGCACACTCCCTCCTCATCCTCAGAGGAGCGCACCCCAGCTCCTCTGAGATGGAAAGAGAACTTGAGGGGTTTGTCTGCTCCATTTCAGGATGTTAGTACCCTGAGCAAAGCTGACTTTCTTCTTTTCAACAGTCCTCTCCTGGAAACTTACAAGCCAGTCAAGAAAACAAGTGGGGAGCAGAGGTTCACTTCTGCCATCAGAAATGTCCACACAGGGAATGCATGGACATTAAAACTATAAGGATGATGAAGGACTATTACCCACAAGTCTGTGCTCAGAAACTCAGTAACTACGGCCAAATGCATCAAGTTTCTCCATCTAGCAACAATGCATTTATTCCATGGACCAAAATTCACACAAGAAGAAATAGACATCCCCAACAAACCTGTATCTTTTAAAGAAACTGAATCAATAATTACTAACCTTGCACTATTACTAACCTCATTTGCCTGGAGCACATCACTTCTGTAAGCCTGACTGGCCAGCAAGGCCTGGTCCTCTAGCCTCTGCCTCCCCAGGGCTGGGATTGCAGGTGCATATCTCCATGCCCAGCCTTTTACATGAGTGCTGGTCATGCCCTCCGGCTTGCACTTTTCCCACTGAGACCTCTCCTCTGCCCCACACTCGAACTTTAACAGACAAGGAAATTGAGGCTGAGGTCGGGTGACAACTCCCTTAAGCCTTGCTTTCTGCAAGTGACATGGCTTGGCTGGGACCCAGTAGAAAGGCTGTAAAAGAGACCATCCTACTCACTTCATGGGTGCGGGGTCAACAGTGCGGAGGGTAAGGGCTGCCTGTCACCATCAGGACCAAGCCCCACCCCACGGCACGGAGCCCTTCCATTCGTGCCTTCCTAAGAAAAGGAATAGCATTCGCCAGTTGGAACAATGGTTGGAGGACTCACTCTAGCCAGATAGAGCCTCTGGCTCAGGCCAGCCCTGAAGGCTCCAGGGTAGAAAAGGGAAACACCAGTGGAGATTTGAGCTCAACCACCAGGGGGAGCCCTACCCACCCTGTACCCAGTTCCAGCGGTGTTTTCCCCGAGAGGCTGCTGTGTGCCAGGCACCGAGTTAGATGAGCGGCCTGAATAGAAACTCATAGTCCCCACCATGCAAAGTTAACAGTAAAACAATGGTAGAAACCAAAGAAGAGGAACATTTCCAGTTGTCTTCATTCATTCATTCAACAAACAGACCATGGGCCCTTTCACTGGGTGGAAGGCAACTCTGACCCCTGCCTTCTTTGGCAAAAGGTACTGGTCATGCTTTCTGAACAGTAGTCTGAGCCACATGGCATCTTGACACAGAGCCCCAGGAGCAGGGCCTGGATTTTAGCCCCTGGTCCACCAGAGATGGTGATAGTGTTAACAATACCTGAGTCCAACATCCCACACACTGCAGCCCAGCTGGGGCTGGGAATCTCATTGCTCCTCCTCACCACTTGACTGAGACACCGGGTACAGAGCCAAGCAGAAAAGGTCCCACGTGGTCAGCAAGGTGGGAGGCCACCAGCAGCCAACCCCTGGGGTTCAACAGAGGTCACCTCCCAAGAATCTTTCTTCCAGGGTATACCAGTCTTGGAGGAAGAAAAGAACCAGCTGGCTGAGTTCAGATTAGGCTGCCTGGGGACGTGGGGAGGGAGTATTGGCAGCCATTCTGGCCCAGTGAGGGAAAGTAAACCCAGGGGCTGCCAATGCAAGCCAAGAGCACCAGACACTACTGTACCTCAGGCTAACATTGGGTTCAGTGCCTCTGGCTTGTCTCAGCTGGCTGATGACTGGGACAGAGCTGGTCCCCACTCTGCCCCAGATCCTCAGGTATGAAATGGGACAGTTCACCTGCAGGGGCACACTTGCCCCGGCCACCTCTGCCTAAGCCTCACTCCTCTCCCCAAGTTTAACTAGGTTCAAGGGTTTTGGCTTTGCCCCTTGTCCATTCCAGGGACCAGACAGCTGTCACGATGTCACCATCATCCAGACTCCCCAGTGGTCCATCTGAGCCCATGTGAGCAGGACAGGAGGCTTGCCACCCTCAGAAGCGCATGACAGGTGTACGCATTGTCAACTCAAGAGAAATGGGATGTCCTGCAAATCCCAGGCCACGTGATCACCATAAGTGTAGTCACCGAAGCAAAGTGTCACCCTGGGGGCACAGCAGGCAGGGGCACCTATGTCCAAAGACAGTAGAGGCCAGAGATCTCAGGGCATTCTCAACCCAGCTGCCCTCACTGGCTGTCGCCACTAACCAGGGTAGGGGACAATCTCCAAGCACATTGCAGACTTCAAAGCCATCACAGAACCCCAGCAACCAGACCACTAAGGCTGTCAGACCCAGCTCCAAGTGCAGCGGCTGGGAAAGCGCAGTTCCAGCTGTGTTAACAGCCGGCTGGCTCAAAGCACTGGACATGTGCTTTCTTTCCATGGCTGCAAAACTACTCAGTGGTTCCCAGGTTGTATCGATGCACCAGCCTGGGCTTGGAAGGGTAGACAGATGATCCACCTGTCCTCCAGGCCGTCTGGGCCCCCTATGGGTAGGTCTCTGCACCCCATGGCAGGTGGTGCTAAAAAGAGAGGAGACCTGATCAGGAGGTAGCCCTGGCTCCCAACAAGTGAGAACCACAAAAAGCCAAGCAGCTGGGTGACTCCAGTCAGCCGGGAAGAACCACGGTCCACAGAAGAGAGCCCAGTCAGTGGTGGGGGAGGGAAGAAATCTCTACACAAGAGATCCCAGTTAATGGTGGAGACCACAGTTGGTATAGGAGACCCATCAGTAGGCTGAGACCCATTCTGCGAGGAAGGCCCCACTCCATGGGTGAGACTCCAATAAGGGGACCCTGTTGTGAGAAGTGACCCGTTTAGAGAACACAGGGCAAAGGGCCTTGGCTGGAGACAGATGGAGACTTGGTTCACTAAGGTCATCAATGGGGCACCAAATTAGTGTGCAGCTAAGGTTTGGACACCAGAAAGGGTTTCTACCCACGACCATTGGGTTCTGTGATTCCAGATGCCATGGAACTGGGGCAAGCCCAGGTTCATTTGCTTGTCGTTAATCTGGCCCCTTGCCTGGGTGAGCACAGCCGACTATAAAGGCTGATGGCGTGAGGCTGGGTCTGGGGAAAACAGGGGCCCCTCCCACCCATCCTCTGGCCTGGTGCCAAAGCTTTGTGTGAAGGTGTCCAGGAACAAGGACACAGCCTCCAAGTGTGGCCACGCAGGGCTCTTTGGGACGGAGGTGTCCTCTCCCCAGGGAGATGAACAGAGACAAAGGCATTGGCACGCAGGCTCGGGGGGAGCGTCATCACTGCCTGAAGGAGGTGGCAAAGCGTGACAATTTTCCAAAAGAAGGCAGAAATCCAGAAAGTGACCCAAGTTTATCTCCTGGTTACACACAGTAGACAGTGACTGATTCCACTCACTTGCTGGGAACACTTGTGGATCCGGATGGAACCGGACTGCAATGACACATAGTTCATCTTCTGTCTGGGGCTCCCCTTACAAGAGGTTGTACCCCCAAACCAGGTAGCCACTGATCCAAAGCCACTCCACCTAAGCCCAGTGCCAGAAACCATGTGGATCTGGACAGAAGCCAGCCCACAGCCCTGCAAATCAGAGTGCCTCTGCATACAAACCCCACACACACCTGAGGAGGGAGGAAAATGCAGTAGCTGGGGTGCGAGTGAATGGATCGCAGTGCTGAGTGGTACAGAAGCCATAGCACCACCTGCAGCCCGCGGCAGGGACCACCCAGGCTGCCCTCCTGGTGCGCAGAGTCCTGCACTGCACAGCCCTTGGAAGAGTGAGCGTGTGCCCCCATGTCCTGGTGGGGAGCCAGGTGGATATGGACTGGAAAGCTCAAAGCAAGAGCAGAGCAGAGCGAAAGGCAGGGCTCTGTGCTCCAGCGTGAGGACGCCATCTCGGGAGTGGCCTTCATGTGCACACAGCATGGTGAGGGAGCAGGTGCTGGCTGGGTCTGTTTATACAACTATGCCATGTGCATCAGCTGCCTAATTAAAACTCATTGCTTTAAACATCCTCACATTCTGGCAGACACCCACCAGCAGTACCTTCCTGCAGACAGACAGCCCTCCTGTTAACTGTGAGGACCACCCACCCGGCTGTACGATGGCATAGAGGCTGGCTTCGAGACAAATCCACTGCTTGTCATCTGCCCAGGAGCTTCCCCCTGCACCCGAGGCCCCTGATAGGCCAGTTCTACCTGGGGAGGATTTGCCGGTGCTCCATGGCTCAGTTCCTCCATGGTCACCTGTGCCGCCATACCACTACCTACCACCCTCCAGTTGTGTCTGGAGGTTGATTTTCTATAGGGATTTTTTTAAGGTTTGTGTGTGTTCATGTGCGTGCAGGTGCACATGTGTATAGTTATGTGTGCAGGAAGTGCATGTGTAAGGCCATCTTGACTTTCACACTTAGAAGCTCCCCACCTTGTGCTTTGAGACAGGTCTTTTACTGGCCGGGAACCTTTATGGGCTAGTCTGGCTGGCCTCAGAGTCTCAAACATCTGTGTGTCTCAATCTTCCTAGCATTGGGATTACAAACATGCGCTAGCATGCCTGGCTTTTTATGTGGGTTCTGGGGTTGAACTCGGGTCCTCAGACTTGAAAAGCAAGCACTTTACCAGCTGAGCCATCTCCCTGGGCCCGAGAAGAGATTTTTATCTGTGGTAACACATCAGGGGCTTTCTGGGTTTGCAAAGTTCTTTGGGAAGAGCCACTTCACTTTCTATATGGTTTCAGATCTCAAAAAGCATAGTAAAATTTCTGTCTGAAATGAAGGGGTCCATTTGAAAAAAAAAAGGCACTGTTGCATCCATGCTCACTCCTTTCTGCACAGGAAGCCAGGCCCTCTTCTCCTGTCTTCCATGGGACCCCTAGCATGGCCTACCCCACTCCAAACCAGCTATGGAACAATAGAATTCTGTGGGACCATCTACAGGGTGTGCAGGGCTCTGTGACAGGGGCCAGTAGCAGGCAGATCCCAAAGAGATACTCAACACTAACCCCTGCCAGCCAACCGTGGGGATGCATGCAACACTGTGCCCAGCCCAAAAGCAGATGTGTGGTCTCATCTCATGTGATGCATACCAGAAGGGGCACCTGGTACAAGCCTCAATATCCCGATCTATAGGATAGGATCAGTCAGTTAACTATTTGTAGTTACTGGATGAGCTCCACCTTCAGTAGGAAACTGTCTCAAAAACTAAGGTGGCAGGTGATAGGGGAAGACATCCTATGGTGGTTTGAAAGACAAATGTCCCATAGCCATTTGAATACTTGCTCCCTAGTGAGTGATACTGTTTGGGGGAGATTGGAGGTGTTGGCCTTGCTGAAGGAAGTACATATTGGAGTCAGGCTTTGAGAGTCCCCAGCCTCATCCCACTTCCGGTTCACTGTCTCTGTCTGTGGTTGAGGATGTGAGCTCTCAGCTTCCTGTTCCTGGCACTATACCTGGAGTCTGATGCCATGATAAAACCTTATCCCTCTGGAACCATAAGCCCAAATAAATCCTTCCTTCTTCAAGTTGCCTGAGTCATGGTGTTTTTGCCACAGCAACAGGAAGACAGCTGACACACACCCACAGCTGACCTCTGGCCTCTATCATACACTCATGCACAAATGGGAACACACACCACATAAAACGGGGCAGAGGAAAGGCTGCGTGGCACGCCGTAGTGAGTGTCACTGTGCTGGTGAGTCACCGTCAAATTAGCCACAACCTAACATCGCCTGAGAGGAGCCTCGATGGCCGTATCATCTAGATGAGGTTGGCCTGTGGGCGTGTTTGTGGGGAACTGTCTTGACAATTTACTGATGGAAGAAGACCCAGCCCACCACGGGAGGCACTATCCTCAAGGCAAGGGGAGCTGACCTGTGTAAGAGGGAAGACACTGAGCTAAGCAAAAGCAAGCAAACATGCAGGCACGCACTTCTCACTGCTCTTGACTGTGGATGAGATGTGATGCGCGTGCTTGAGTTCCTGCCTTTGACATCCCAGAAATGATGGACTGTGACTTGGAATTGCCAACCAAATAAGCCCTTTCTTCCCCTAAAGTGATTTGGGTGGGGGTATTTTATCAAAGCAACAGAAATGAAACTTGCACAGTCATGACACTGAGCTGTATGGTGGTGACACAAGTGACCTCAGAATCAACTCCACCTGACTGCCAACAGGATGTCCCAGGAGTGGGGATGGAAGGACGGTCTGTACGGCACGGGGGACGAGTCCAGAAGGAAGGGATATTCAAATTAAGTGGTGTATTTTGTTTTGTTTTTTGTTTCGTTGTGATAAGGTCTCTCTAGGTAGCCCAGGCTTGCTTACAACTCACAATCCCCTTGCCTTCGTCTTCTGAGTACCGAGATGGTGGGTGTGCGCCACCGTGCCCTACTGAAATCTAAATCTAAAAGCACTTTTCGTTATTTAAACTGTGTCAGAGAGCTGAAAGGCAGGAGCAGGGGAGAAGTCTGCTCAGGAGGGTTCTGGGACAGACGAGCCTAGAACCAGACCAAAATACGGTTACATGCTAACATCAATCAAAGGCTAATATACAATCACAAAATCCCACTTTACACCTGAAAAGTAACACAGATCAAATATTAAAAACAATAAGTGAGTCAGGCTTGGTGGTGCACACCTGTGATCCCAGCACTCAAGAGGCTGAGGCAGAAGGATAACAGGACCTCAAGACCAGTTGGGGCTATATTTGAAGAAAATAATATATTTTTTTAAAGCAACACACAGGGCATTGAGATGGCTCATCAGGTAATGGTGCTTGCCACCAAGGCTGACAAGCAAGCTCAATGCCCAAGACCCACATGGTAGAAAAAAATGACCTACCCTGTAAGCTGTCCCCTGACTTCCACAGTTCTGTGGCGTTTACACTCATTCGCATGTTCACGCACACAATCTAA
Source organism: Ondatra zibethicus (assembly GCA_004026605.1). NCBI lineage: Eukaryota > Metazoa > Chordata > Mammalia > Rodentia > Cricetidae > Ondatra > Ondatra zibethicus. The sequence continues at coordinate 34,510 of PVIU01004709.1, forward strand.
AAAAAGAGCCCACATTCAAAGGCAACAAAGGAATTTCAGTGTCTGTCTGGCCGACAGCATAACCTGAAAGCAATACCACTGCCAAGTGGCTTTGAAACACTGAATTCCCAAGGACAGAACTGCAAGACAGAAGTCTTCAACAGTCCCAAGTCACCCTGTGGTGCAAGGTAGCGGGAACATTGCTATTCTAAGACACAGCGTGTGTTGTGGGATAAAGTGGAGAAGTCTTTGCTGGGTGTCATTGAAAAGTAGGGTTTTAAGCTCCCCAGAGAGAAAAGAGAGAAAGGCATAAGGTTGTGTTAAAACAAACACAAAACCCTGTAGCCAGCATTAGACTGGGAAGGACCAACATGAACCGATGTGTTTATCTTTGAAAGAAAAACCCAGGACTGGCGAGGTGGCTGGGCCAGTAATGTGCTTGTCACCCAAGCCTGGGGACCTGGGTTCCACCCTCAGAATCTATGAAAAGGTAGAAGGAGAGAATAGATTCCACAAAAGTGTCTTCTGATTTCTGTGGCATGTTGTGGCACGGGCCACACATGCGTGCACACACACCCATACACAATAACAACAACAACAAAACAATTTTCTTAAGAAAGATAAAAGAAAACCCAGGCCCATCTACAGAAATCATCCAGGAATGACCAGGCATTATACATGCCTGCCATCTCAGCATGCAGGAGGCCGAAGCAGAAGGGTCGTGAGTTCCAAGCCAACCTGAACTGTAATGTTGGGGGAGAGGGTCCATGGAAATAGGTCAGTCAGTGAAGTCAATAAAATCTCGTTGAACTAATGTGAAGACCTGAGTTTGGATTCGGCACCCACATAAAAGCCATGCACAGCAGTTCATCACTGTAATACTGGCACGGGGTAAGCCATGACAGGCAGATTCTCGGAGCCTACTGACCAGCTGGGCTAATTGAATTGGCAAGCTCCGTGTTCAGTGTGAAGCCCTGTCTAAAAAAAAAAAAAAGGTACAGACTGACTGAGGAAGGGAGGGAGGAGGGAAGGACGGAGGGACGAAAGCAGGATCAATGTCAAATCTGAGAACAACAGGTGCCTCTTACCACAAATCTGGTCTGTGAGAAAAAGATGAAAAAATCTTGGTGGAAAAACAAAAGCAAAACAGGTAACTGCTGGCCTCTGTCTGCGTTCTGGGGGCCCTGGCTAAATACTGCTGCCAAGACCAACACCAAGACGCTGCATCCGGTTTTCCTCTATGGGTTTTACATCTTTAACTCTCAGTCTGAAGTCTTGATTCATCTGCAGTTAACTGTCACGTGTTGTGTAAAACCAGGGTCAGACTTTGCTCTCCACACTCGGATGCCCAGCTCTCGCGGCACCATTTATAGAGTTTGAGAGAATACTGCAAACACACCCACCCACTTCTTTTCCCCTTTCTTCTTTCCTCCCCTCTTGCCTCGCTCCCTTTCTTCTTCTCTCCCTTCCCCCCTCCAAGTGCTCTACCCACACCCCAGCCCCTCAC
>PVIU01004709.1:36095-123039 GCA_004026605.1 Ondatra zibethicus
GTGTGTGTGTGTGTTTGTGTGTGCAGGCACGCAAGCATGCGCATACACACATGCCTGTTATAGGGGACTTGGAGAGAAGGAGACTGATCCAGGAAAACTAAACTACAGCTGAAAGAAAAGTCCAGTCCTGAAGGAGACGGAGCATTGCCACACCCCCTTGATGGTAGGGTTCCTTCCTTCTGGCATATGCCTAGCAGCTGTTCAAGGTGGTTCCCCTCTCTGGCCCCCACAGCCTATCAAGGTCTTGCTATTTGCAGGGTTTCTATCGTGGCACTTCCCCAGCCTGGCTTAAGCTGAATTGAGACAAGTTTCTCACTGTGATGATGCCCAGGTGATGACTATGGTGTCCTCCAGGCCCTGGCCCTGACCTGCCAGTATTGCCAAGAGCAGCACTGCCCAGTGGCTGGCTGTGGCCCTTCCACTCAGGCAAGGGGACAGTAATGAGCAAAGATGGAACTCTTGAGCCCTGACATCCTCCTGGTGGCAAGGGGATCCTTAGTGCAACACCACCATGTGTCTAGCCCTCTCTCTGGGGACAGTGTGAGCAGCACCCACAAAATCCACTGTCACTCCTTTGCTTCATCCTACCAAATGCAATAGAGAGGCAACTTCTGGGTGGCCTAGCATCTCTGCACGGCCCCTCAAGAATTTAGGTGGAATTTGACCCTTGGAAGCTGGGTGGATCCACTTAGACCCATGTATGGCATGTCTCTGCTCTGGGGAGGCATATTCAAATATCGGGGGACAGTCCTACTCTGTGACACACTCAAGTGACTCAGCAAAAATAAGTACCAATATTAACCACAGAAGCAATGCGTGAATAGCAAAAGCACATCCCAAGCCACATGTGAGCAGCGCACCTGTGACATCAGCAGTCGGAAGCTGCTGGTTATGAGTTCCAGACCAGCTTGGGCTATATCATGGTGTGCATGTGTGTGTATGCATGTGTGTGTGTGTGTGTGTGTGTGTGTGTGTGTGTGTGGCTAGCTCCAGGTTGGGATCCCCCCACATTGGTCCTTGTTCTTTGGGCCCAAATTGGTGTTCTCTCTACAGATGACCCTAGAGAGCTATGAACTCTAGCCAAATGTCACATGGATGCCCAGACAGCAGATACAGAAAGGAGGACCAGAATGTACAAGAACCAACAGGGGCTGCAAGGCAACATGTCTGATTGACCAAGATGGGGTTCAGTGTACATCCTTAATGCTGATCCTATAGATCATCCCAACCAGTGTAGTGGGGAACTCTTTGAGGGTCACAGGCCTCTCATCAGGCCTGTTTGAGCCCCTCAGATGGCCTCAGAGAAGTGTTCTATGTTGTATCAAACAATAGGGCAGGTTCTGAGCAGGTGGAGGGAGATGACATAAGAGGAAGACAGGACCCGGGGATGTCCTGGAACTGTGCACAGAGGGCCGCGTGAGTCCAGATCACAGTTCTGATGCTTTCTAGCTGGGCGACCCACAAGTCACTCAGTCACAAAGCCTTAGTTTCCTCATCTATGACATGATGTCACTGAGGGCCGTGAAGCGGCAAGCAGAGTGCTGAGTCCTCCATCAGCTTCCGCTTTGACACTTTGCTCACGGGTGCCGGGAACAGCAGAGCAGGGCAAGACTGACCCAGGGGACCCTCTCACCCTATCCCAATGGCACCTTCTCTCAGCAGCTCTGGACTTTCCCAATCGCTGGTGCACAGTGACCCCAGGTGGCCGGCACCTTCCTGGCTGGTGGCTGCTGCCACGAGAGCAGCCATGAACATGGGCTTTATCAGAGACCCAAGGTCCCGGACCCCAACCATCTGTCTATCTGCCTGTCTGTCTGTCTTCCTCCCAGTGTTGGATAAATGTCACTATGCTGCCATCCACAATGTACAGAGCAGCTCCTCGGTGTGTGTTTCCAGCTGTGTGTCGCTATAGGCAAAAGTGGGCACAGGAAACACTGCAAAGATGTATAGACACCATTGGCTGTTAGGTGGGGAGCAGGTGTAAGCAGGCATGGCTTCTAGAAGAGTCAGAAAGTTCAAGGGCAAAGCATACCACCGAATAATCCAACACGCCCCTCATGAGTTGTGTAGCAGTGGACAATTTGTTCAAACCTTCTGGTCTGCCATCTGCTTCCTTGTCTTGGGATTATCCTGAGACTTGATGGCTAACACATCAGGATCCTGTCAGTGTCCACACAGAGTGCATATCTGCTGCCCTCTGCCAGTAGCTCACACACAGCCCTCCTGCGCATATTGTCAAGTGCTGCCTTGGGCACACGAGCCAGAACTTTTCCACATGTCACAATAAGGAAGAAAAGAATCTAACCGAGCGAGTGAGAAAAATGGACTTCATCATGTTCCACCCAAGTGCACTTCTTACGTGTGCATGTGCCATGCAAGCGTGAATGTGTGCATCGTGCCAGAGGACAACAATTTCTCAGGCTCCATCCTCCCTGAAGATCACAGACCATCTAGACTGGCTGATGAACAAGCCCCAGGAATCCTCCTGCCTCAGCCCCTGATTTATTGGGATGACAGGCCTGTACCCTCAAGTCCAGCAACAGAGTCTTAACCATGGACTAAAAGGAAGTGTTTGTTCTGCCTGCCATTTATAGATCTTGTGCATACCTTTTAGATATTCAAATGAATTTGAGGAAGCAGAAAGGCTCAGGCCTCTGAAAGCATAGCTCATTAATTAGTGTGAATCCTGAACCTAGGAGCCAAGGGGACCCCATAGTTTGCTTCCTGCAAGCCTCCCAGGCTCTGTCCATATCCAGCTCGGGGTCACATCCCATTCAGTCCCTGAAGAAGCCTGGGCAGGAGACCAGTTGCATCACAGCATGGGTGAGGGCCAGCGTGGACACCCCGCACACACTAATAAACACCTCAGAACGAACCTGTGAAGAAAAGCCTAAAATAGCCCCCAAAAATCCCTGTGGCTCCTCAGCTCAGCACATTTGGATTTCAATGTCAGCACGAAGGCCAGATAAACCGCTCTGCCAATGTTCAGCTGTGGAATCACGTCTTCCCACTCTGGTCCCTGGGGCATCTCCTGAAGTCTGTAAACATCTCAGGTCATTCAACTCTAGCCAGGAGTCTACTGCACTCCTTGGCTGAAGATGGCACATCCATGGTGACCCATATCATCCCCTCAGGAGCAGGAGACAAACAGCAAAGACAGGTCCTCTGCACAGGGCCTGTCTGCCTTACAGGACATGTCTCCTGGGCCAGCCTCCTCAGCCTCCTCAGCCCCATAGCATTGGAGGGGAATTGCGGTGCAGACTGACAAGCCGGTCGTAAAAGCCACATGGAAATATGAAGTTAGCTGCAGCACTTTTGAAAAAGAACAGGGTGTGGGGGCTCCGCCAACAGCTTTCAAAATACCCTACAGCTTCTCAGTGTTTGGTGCAGCCAAGGGCATCTCTCCCCAGGCCCAACCACCACCCTGTTGCCAGTTGGCTCCAGGCTTGTCCAGTGGAGCATCTACCTTAGAAGGAGGGTGTGAGCTGTACTCTGGGCCTCAGGAGGAGAGAGTCCTCAGGACTCCCAAGGAGGGATCCAGCTCACCAGAACCTAGTCCAGAGCCCAAGCCCAGCTTTTCCTCAGACCTAGGGCTTCACCAAACACTTCCACACCTTGTGAGAAAGCACCACAGGCCAAAGAACACCAACCAGTGCACCTCAGGACCTGAGCCCTGCAGAGGAGCTATGCAAGTCCTGTCTTAAGACAAGGGGATGTGAGTCCCGTAGACATGACTGGAGACAGGCCTCGTCCAGTTCCTATAAATAAGGCGGCTGGGACGGATAAAGACTAAAGGTCCCGTGATTCGCCACACATCCTTAATTTGGGAATGGGGATGAGAAACTGGTGCCGACCTCTCTCAGGCAGCTCCTCCCTCCCACACCTCATCCTCTGTGTTTCTGCAGTGAGAGAGGCCCTGCCCAAGGTCACTGGCAGGGAGCGGGGACAGCAAACCAGCCAAGCCTTTAGCCTGAGCTCCACGGTCTCTGGGCATCAGGAGGAGCACAAAGTCACAGGATGAAGCTGGGGGTAGGGGTGTAGGCACAGGCACAGGCAAGGTCAGAGATTTAAACCAGACTGAGGTCCCTGCCTATCTTTGAGAACTCAGCCATGTAAATGCTTGGGGAAAACTTAGACCTAAGTCTGTGCCATCAGAATTCTCTAATTCCTCAAGGGAAAGGAATGCAGGGTCAGAGGAAGGGCTCAGCAGGTAAAGGTGCCTGCTGCCAAGCCTGATGACCTGAGTTCCATCCCTAGAACCAAAAGGTGGAAGAAGAGAGCCAACTCAAGGACGTTGTCCTCTGATCTCCACACGCTTGCCATAGTGTGCCTGCAAAATCGTGCACATGCACACAAAAACACATACACTAATAATGAAATAATCTTTTTTAAATCTCTACTGGTTAAAAGAAAGGAAGAATGAATGATAGAGCAAGGTAAGGAGGGAGGAAAAAGGAAGAGAAAGAAAGACAATACTGAACCAGGTACTAGATGCCAGTTCAAGCATGAGGGATAAATCCTAGTCCCACTGCCCGTGGCCCCACAGACTTCCCAAGCCTCACAACTGTCCCCACATTCAGTGGGCCTAGTTTGGTCCTATGCAGGTTCCCCTGCTATCAGTCCAGAGTCAGTGAGCTCTCACTAGCTCAGGTCAGCTGTTTCTGTGGGTATCACCATCATGGTCCTGATCCCTTTGCTCATATTATCATTCCTCTCTCGGGCTGGTCTCCGGTAGCTCGGCCCATTGTTTCACTGTAGATCTCTGTATCTGCTTCTATCAGTTGCTGGTTGAAGGTTCCATAGTGACAATTAAGATAGTCATCAATATGATTATAGGGCAAGGCCAGCTTAGGTGTCCTCTCCACTGTTGCCTAGAGTCTTAGCTGGGGTCATCCTTGTAGATTCCTGGGACCTTCCTTAGTGCCATGTTTCTTGCTAGCCCTTTAATGGCTCCCTCAATCAAGATATCTCTTTCCTTTCTTTCCCTCACTGTCTTTCCCTCTTCTTGAGCATCAGAACACATAAAAAAAAACATCCACCATGATCAAGTTGGCTTCATCCCAGAGATACAGGGATGGTTGAATATACAAAAATCTATCAATGAAATCTACCATATAAATAAACTGAAAGAAAAAACCATATGATCATCTCATTAGATGCTAAAAAATCATTTGACAAAACCCAACACCCCTTCATGAGAAAGGTCTTGGAGAGATCAGGGATACAAGGAACATATCCAAACATAATAAAGGCAATATACAGCAAGCCAACAGCCAACATCAAATTAAGTGGAGAGAAACTCAGAGCCATTCCACTAAAATCAGGAACAAGACAAGGCTGTTTGCTCTCTCCCTATCTATTCAATATAATACTCAAAGTTCTAGCTAGAGTAATAAGACAACAAAAGGAGATCAAAGGGATACAAAATGGAAATGAAGAGGTCAAACTTTCACTACTTGAAGATGATATGATTGCTGTGGGAGCTCCTTCTGCTCCTTCAGCCAATAGCCTTTAAGATACCAGCCCACTTGGGTGTGGTCTCTTATACTATAAATGCAGCTGTAAAGCCTGCACTTGCTCTCTTGCTTCCAGCTCTCACTTCCGGCTGCTGGACTCTGTTCCTGTTCCCCATTCGTGCAGAGGACTATGATCTAGAACAGTGATCTGTAAGTGTTCCCTAAATAAATAACCCTTTATTATACGTAATTCTGAACTAGTGTGGGATTATTTTGTATCTTCCACCATCGTCTGGTACCCGAACATGGGGGACCAGTCCACACTTTCTCAGATCATTCTACCAGCCACGTGATCCATTAGGCAGTGACTCTCACCTGCAGCTTTAGCCGGCCCTCAGATGCAGCAGGCTGCTGCTCAGTGCTCCCCAGCTCACAACTCACATGCCAACCCACACGCTGCTGCCTGTGATACCCTTGGTACACACAGTCTGCACTCGCACTGACAGAAAACTTTGGGTTTTCTCTTTATCCTGGGCCCCAACTCTCAGAATCATTTGATTGCCTTAATAACTGTTCTTAATTCGTTAAACAAAGCATTTTTTCAGTACCTAAGTAAGCAACATGTGCTGTTAGCTGCTGCTAGCATCTCTCAGCCACATGGCTGCAACTGCGACACCTGCTGGTCAATAACAATTATTACACCTACTCCAATTCATTGTAATTGTCTTACGACAGGTAAGAGCTGAAAAACTACCAAAAAAAATGACTGATAACATATAGGGGTTCAATAATTATTTTGCTTATATTATGGAAGGTATTGTGCAAGACTTATGCAATTTTCCTTCCCTTTATTTGATTCTAGGAATTAGCTTTGTTTTCACTATTATCTCATTAAAAATGGTTCAATACTACAGAGAGGGATAGTATCAATTTGACAAAATTATATGAAAGAATTTGTGCTGTTGAATCTAACTGTTGAAATCTGTTGAAAAAATATGATATGTCCAAGGATGAGACATTATCTTTAATGAACAAGTTGGAATCCTCAGTGAGGACATTAGAACAGAACACCAGACAGGAGATTCAGACTTTTAAAAAGGCAGTAGTAAAAAGATTTGAAAAGATTGAGGAATTTATTGAAATTGATGAGCAGGGACAGAAGGTACAAGGACAGGATTTGGCCTCGTCAGTATGTGCCAGACCCCAGGATGACTTAAACAGAGTTTCAACTGCATATCTGGTAATTTACTCAGAAAGACCATCTGGCACAAAGTACCCTAAGGTAGTCAAAGAATATGCATGGGAAGCAATACATATGAGTGATCTAAAAGAAATAAAAACAAGCAATAGTTTCTTATGAGGTACATTCACCATTTGTCAGGGAAATGGTGAAAGCATGGGCTTCAAGCACTAAGGCTACCCCACATGATTGGCTTCAATTAATCTCAGTAGTCCTAGAAAATGGACCTCAGCTGCTTTTGAAGAGGCAAAAATTTTAGAGCAACGGGGGAAAGCAAAAGGATGTGAGACTTACCAAGATCAAATTCTTGGCAAGGGTCATTACTCTGATCATCAGGAACAGGCTCGCTACGATGAACACACCTTGTCCCTATGTACTACAGCAGCTTTAAATGCTTGGGACAGGATTCAGGAACCAAGAAAGAGGACTGAGTCATATATTAGGGTTAAACAGGGCCAGAGAGAACCCTTTACTGACTTCTTACAAAGATTATCTAAGGCTGTACAATTAGGAGTGACAGACCCTGCAAGCTAGGTGTGTACTGATTCTAAGTTGGCTTTTGAAAATGCCAACTTAGAATGTAAGAAGAGCCTTGGGTCTTTAAAGTCAGATCATCACCCATAGATGAATGGATCTTGCATTCAATGAATGTTGAAACATTTGACTATAATACTGAAGCTTGGACAGGAGAATTTCCAATGCTATGAGGAGACACCAAAATGCCAAATGTTTTAATTGTGGAAGAATAGGACATCTAAGAAGGGACTGTAGACAAGGAATTCTAGGAATAATTTGTCCTCTAGGAATGGCAAGAATAAGAGGACTCAGCCTTCTGGTATATGTAGGAGGTGATTGCAAAGGCCAACGTTGGACTAATGTATGTAGGTTGACAAGAGACAGATAAGGCAACCCGATACCACCAGGAAACTCCTTGGGGGGGGCTCTCACAAGCCCTGATGTCAAACAAGGCCCAGTCATTCCCAGTCAATGTGGAGAACATGTCTCACCAGGACAATTAAACAATTCAGTACCTACTGTAGAAAAACCATACTGTTCTGGATGATGAAATAGACCTGGAGGATGAGTCAAAAACTCCAGTAGGAAATAGGAAGCATATATTTTGGCAGACTTCTATAAATGATCAAAGACCAAAGCTAAGAGTGCGTATAAATGACATTGTAATTGAGGGATTACTAGACACAGGTGTGGATACGACTATCATTACTCCAGAATCTTGGCATCTAGATTAGCCTCTTCAAGAGGCAGATATTCAATTCTAGGAAGTAAAACAAAGCATGAGGTGGGTTGAATGCATAGGACCAGAAGGACAGAAAGGAAGGCTGAGGCCATATGTAGCTAATATTGCAGCAATGAAATGCCCGGGTTAACATTCCTGCAGTCCCCAAAACTCATGATTCTGGGAAGGATATTATAAAATATTATTTTTAAAAAAGGTCACCAGATGTACAAGAACACAAAGCAACTAGCAAACCTTCAGAGGTACTAATAGCCTTGCCTTTAAAATGGTTAACTGGGAAACCCATATGGGTTAAACAATGGCCTTTAACAGAAGACAAACTGCAGGCTTTATAACAGCTGGATTAGATGCTCACCATATTGAAGAATCAACCAGCCCTTAGAATTCTCCTGTATTTGTTGTTAAAAAAAATCTGGAAAATGGAGAATGGTGGCAGATCTAAGAGTTGTCAACAAGGTTATCCAACCTATGGGCCCTGTACAATCTGGAATTCCTCTGTCTTCTCTATTATTGATTGGAAATGTGATGAAGGCCTCAGAATTTCATAAGAAACATCATGTCAATAGCAAAGGTTAAAGAAAGAGCTTTCCATTACATGGCAACAAGCTAAGGAAATTATAAAGAGATGTCCTACTTGCTCTTTCTATAACCAAACATCATTACCAGCAGGGAGTAACCCAAAGGGTACCCAAATGAATGAGATCTGGCAGATGGATGGGTTCCACTTTACAGAATTTGGAAAATTAAACTATGTACACCACACCATTGACACTTATTCAGGTTTTCAATGGACAATTGTCTTGAGCTTAGAAAAGGCTGATTTATTAGAAGTTATGGCCACCATGGGTATACCTACACAAATAAAGACAGACAATGGTCCAGCATATGTATCTAAGAAAATGGAACAGTTTTTTGCTTATTATAATATAAAGCATATTACAGGTGTACCAAACAATCCTACAGGTCAGGCAGTTATAGAAAGATCAAATCGAACTATAAATGATATGCTAAACAAACAGAAAGGGATGGAAAATACTCCCAGAAATAGATTGCATAATGCTTTATTAACCTTGAATTTCCTTAATGCTAATGAGAAAGTAACAACAGCAGCAGAGAGACATCGGATAATAGAAAAAAACTTCTGAATTAAATCAGCAGTATATTTCAAGGATGTGCTGACCTCACAATGGAAACCAGGAGATGTGCTGCAATGGGGAAAAGCTATGGATACCATCAAAATTGATAAAGATTCGGTTTGAAAAAAAGAAACCTCTTGAAAAAGAAATGATGGCTCATCAGAGGTGACAATCATACAGGTGGTAAGAAAACCTTATAAGGGTTGGGGCAGGGTTCTATTCTTGTCTTTGGAGGAAAATATTCATCTTCAAAGAGTGGAGAAACCTTGTACATCTAGATGCCTAAAGATAAAAAGATAGCTATCCAGAAAGAATCAACAAGCAAAGAGAAATCTACCTTATGATGCTGTATTATCTGCATGGTAAAATCTGATTATTTGGACACGTATCATCTCTACTTAAAAATAAGAGCTGGCTTTGGAGTTGGACAATGGCTATCTTTCTCTAAATCCAAGCATGTTGTTAAAAGAAAAATTCAGAATTTCTGTCTCATGTCAGGAGCCATCTGGTATAGAACAGAAAGAAGATAGATTTTTAAGGAACTATTTTACTTTCTCTATTTCCATTTTGTTTAAATCATATCTTTTGTTGAATATATGTCTATATAAATAATGCTTAAGTTTTCCACAATGAACAGTAGATTTTCCTGCAGTATTCTTTGAGGCTTCCAGGAAGAGGATGGGGCCCACAACAATGAATCCACCCGGCTGATATGGCGTCATGATGCTGGTAGCGCTACTATGAGACTGGTTTTTGGGCACCGCTGCGAAAATGGTGCACATTCTTACAACGTTCTGGCCAGAATTCCAAGTAAAAACTTCAAAACAAACAAACAAAAATACCCTATCGACTACTCAGAGACTAATGTAATTATACAAATCAGCAATCTTGAAACTTAACCGTCATTTTACTTTTACAGGATCCCATAGAAAAAACATCACCCCCATGACAGCTGGAAGTAATTCTAGAAAGCGACATCCCCTCTCCCAACAAAGTTTGTCCTCACAGTTAGAGATACCACTTAGGGGTTGATTGTTACTTGCATAGGGTTAGGAGTTGGGGTAGAAATTATGTAGGCCTAGAGATCTCAAAAAGGGAGGGAGAGATTGAATGGGATAATAGGTAACTTAGTGTGAACTTATTCACACTAATAATAATAATAGTGAGTAATAGAGTGAATACTTGTGAGCTATTATTTTGGACAATTTACACTAGTATAGTTTCTTGTATATTGATACAAGTTCAAATTATATTTGTTATTTCTCTTCACAATATTTGTATACCTATACAAATTTATTTTGTTATATTGTATGCCTGCATGTTTCTACCTCTGTTTAAGACTTTTGCATATTGATACATATTGTATTATATATTTCTAAAAAATTAAGATATTTATACATTGTTTACATTTTGATGTTATTGTCCTCCTTTACTGCACAGTTGTTTAAAAAATGTTTAATATTCTGATATGAAGTCTTAATCTTTAAGTTATATAGGCATTAAGTCTTATAGGTCAATAGTCATTCATGTTTGTCATACATACAGTTAGACTAATCAGGTTCTTTAGATACATAGAGATTGTATTCTACATAGATAGGTAACCTTCAACCACTTCAAAGATCTGTAGAACATGGCATTTAAATAACTTAGGATTCTGTTGATGTGAGACACAATTGCTCCTGGCAGCACCAATCTTTTCCTGAGAGAGCATTGAGTCCAAAGACACTCCACTTGCAATTTGTCTTCTTCTTGGCACAACTGGCCTTTGGGCAAGAAACTGCCCACGCCTCTACCACTGACAAAGTGCACCATGTCCAGACTTGAGAAGTGGGATACAAGAAAAAAGACTGTCTTGCCAAGTTTTGAAAAATTTTTCCTGCCTCTGAAAATAGTCTGTCAGTTACTCTAGGCCTTAGCCAAAGTTGGTTGCTTCAACATTGCAACTGAGACTTTAGGTGATTTCTCAGGTAGCCAGTTGTCTCTGTCATCTACTGCACATTTTGGAAGCTGCTTGATTGCACTTCCTGCCTACTTAAGAAATATTACCTCCCTTCTCAGGCCTTTGATGGGGTTGAAGATTAGATAGTCATAGTTACTGTCCTCTTAAGATCTAGCCAAGCCATTTCCAATACAAGACTTAGACTCCTTAGGATAGAATGATTATTAAAACATTTAGCATACATTCCTTGCTCAATATTGTTTATGCTGGTTGTAATTCTAATCTTATATTTGATATCTGTTCCTAGTGTATATAGTTTTGTATTGGATTTGGAACTCTCTTATTTAAACAAAAGGGGGAGGTACTGTGGGAGCTCCTCCTTCAGCCAAAAGCCTTTAAGATACCAACCCACTTGGGCATGGTCCCTTATACTATAAATGCAGCTATAAAGCCTGTGCTCACCCTCTTGCTTCCAGCTCTCACTTCCATCTGCTAGACTCTGTTCCTGTTCTCCGTTTGTGCAGAGGACTGTGATCTAGGACAGTGATCTATAAGTCTCCCCTAAATAAATAGCCCTTTATTATACATAATTCTGAACTAGTGTGGGATTATTTTGTATCTTCCGCTATCATATGATAGTATATATAAGTGACCCCAAAAATTTGATGAGGGAACTCCTACAGCTGAAAAACTGTTTCCACAATGATACAAGATCAACTCAGAATAAATCAGTAGCCCTCCTATATACAAATGATAAAGGGGCTAAGAAAGAAATCATAGAAACATCACCATTTACAACAGCCACAAATAACATAAAATATTTTGGGGCAACTCTAACCAATGAAGTGAAAGACCTGTTCAACAAGAACTTTAAGTAAGTCTTTGAAGAAAGAAATTGCAGAAGATATCAGAAAATGGAAAGATCTCCCATGCTCTTGGATAGGTAGGATCAACATAAATCTTTCTTAAAGAAGAATAAGAATAAGAAGAACCTATACTATGATTTCCAATCTTGTTCCATGCAATTAAAGGACAGGGAAGAGGGTATGTTGCCCTCCCATTGATGTCCCCAGTAGTGCACAACAGTGGCTCACTGGTGCACACCTTATAGGATGTAGATGCGAACTTCAATTCCCTGAAAAAGCTACACCAATTTGAAACTCGAACAGACTTATTGATCAGAAAGAGATTCGTGATTGTGATGAGCTGTTTCGGGTCCAGAGCTGTTTATCTTGGGCTATTTAATCCCTTTCACGGCAATTTATTGCCTACCTCTATACCTGACCCAGCATCCTGGTGACTGTTGAAGAAACCCACTGGAATGTATGAATTTAGACCACAGATTCCACCAGTGTGAAAGCAGAGATGTCATCAGTTAGCATCTGGAACCTGTGATCATGATGTCACCACTCCTCTGTCATGCACACGTTTGAGTCCCTGGCACTGTATTGGAAAACATCTTGGTTTATGATTAGGAAAAAGTAACAAAGCTGGACAGTAGCAGCAGCACACACTTTAATCCCAGCTCTTGGGACGCAGAGGCAGGCAGATCTCTGTGAACTGGAGGGCAACCTGGTCTATAGAGCTAGTTCCAGGGCAGCCAGGGCTACACAGAGGAAATCACGTCTCCAAAAACTGAAGGGGGAAAAAAAGGAAAAGAAAATGTCATGAAACCATTTCCATGTTGGAAAATGTCACTTGGGGCAACTGGCATCTGTGTTCCCGGGCCATGCTCACACAAATTTGGCTCAGGATAAATCTCTTATTCCATGTAACATGTACGTGAGTGTGTGTGTGTATTTGCATGTGTATATGTACACGTGGAATGCACATGCATGTACTGGCCAGAGGTCAACGTCAGGTGTCTTTCTCCATGGTTCTCCACCTTATTTTTTGAGATAAGGTCTCTCACAGAGCCTGGAATTCACTAGTTCCAGTTAGGCTGACCAGTGGGTTTCACCCTGCCTCCCCCATCCCCTACACACACACACAGACACCAATATACCTAGCCTTTATGCAGTGTATGGACTCCAAACTCGGGCCTTCATGAACACACAGCAGGCACTTGATCCACTGACTCATCTCCCCAGCCCTCTTATGGTCTTTGGAGCTGGAACTGGTATATGCTGACCTACTATTCTGGTTTATGCAGAATCTACTCCAGTGACCCAAAGGCTGGAACAATCCTTCCTGGCACTCACAGGCCAGTGACACAATGACGTGGACATGCAGGTGAGCAAGTGTGACTCTGCACATTCTCATCTTATCTCCTGGACACCCCACAATAGGAAGCAATGCTGGAGTGTAAATCCCCAGGCCAGACAAATAGAGGCATGAGGATTCTTGTCCCACTAGTCCAGTAGCGAGCCATGCAAGGTAGCAGACAGGACACCGAGTTGCCTTCCTTGTGAACTCATGTTAATGGTGGCTATAAAACTATTGCTAAGAGAAGCAAGACCACGTCCCCTGAATGAGCCAGCGCTTTGCCAACTCGCCATTATTTCCACACAGTTAAACCTTGATTTCCATCAAAGCATCACTTTGGAAGTATCTTCTGTTGTATAGACCCAATGAGCTCACCATGGGCCACTAAAACTTCAGGGGCAGGAAACTGCTTACAGAGATACTTTGATCCACACCCTGGCTGCTGTCACCACTACACAGGTAATTAAGAACAAGCCATGCTAAGCAAAGTAAATGAGAACAAAGACTTGGATCAGAACGGGAAGAAGATTAACCTCTGAGGTCATTAGCACAGGCCAAGCAAGGCAGTGGGGTGATTATGTGTCCAGCGGGCAGTGTAAGCTCAGCGGGCCCTCTGTGTCTCCAATACTTGAAGAACAACAGACCAAAGAGGCATAGAACAGAGCCAGTGGGAGAAGCCCCAGATGAGGTGCAGAGTGCCACTCATCCATCCGGGGCCATACGCCTGACTGCCAGGCACTCTCCAACGTCCAGCGACACCCAGGTTTGTGTGGCCAAAGCCTGTCTGCCTGCTACTCCACTTCCACGCTGAAGGGTGCTGGGACCTGACCATGGGGCTCTTTCAACACCACCCTACCAGCAAAACCTGTCACCCAGCCTATAAACTACCCTAACTCAACTCACTGGAGCAGGACTGGCCCGTCATCTGTCAGGTCCCCCACTGCCTTCTGTCCTGGCCCATCCATCCTCCATCTATATCTTCTGTGGTCCACGCCTCTTGACTACCACAGTGTCAATCATTAATCTTTTGCTTTATAGCTGCTACCCACAATCTGCTCTAGGAATATCAACCACAGACACCCACAAAAATTATCTCCCTCGTTTCCCCTCTTTCTCTCCTTCCCTCTTTTCTTCCCTTCCTTCCTTCCTTTCTTTTAATATTTGTTTTTTGTTTTGTGAGACAGGGTCTTGCTATGTAGAGAAAGAACTTCCAGACTATTCTAATTGACATTTAACCATCACATTGCCCTGTTGCATATAACCCGGGAAACGCAAGTCCGCACCAGTCACTCAGAATGAGAGACCAAAAGTTGGGATTTCTGTGTGGCTTCCTTTCTAATCTCTCCTCCTACAAAATGTGCCCTGAGATAAAAATAGACTTTAAGACTTCAGAGTATCCAGAGTATTGTATTAGTTGTTTTTCTCTATAAAGAAATTGCAGAATGTTTTCCTGTTAACATAAACCTCTTACAATTAATTTTTAAGACTGATTTTAAGACAGTAGCACACACTTGACAAAATGTGAGTACAGTCACATTTTAAAATACTTTTTTACGTTTTATTTATTTGTGTATATGTGTGTGTTCATGGAGGTCAGAAGTCAACCCGTGGAGTCAGTTCTCTCCTTCCACCACAGGGTAGACTCGAACTCTGGTCATCAGGCTTGGCAACAAGCATCTTTACCTGCTGAGTTATGCCTCCACCCCAGATAAATAATCATTAAATTTAAAATTCATACATTGTCAACTGTTTGGAAAACATACCAATGACAATGTCTACATTTGCATTGATTTCTGGGCCTTATTTGATCATTTTTATAGCATGATTTGAAGATAATTTCTGAGTTAGCATATAAAATAATGGGTTCACTCTGACATTTTCATTTATACATACATTTGTTCATATTTCATTTATAAGTACCATTGTGCTTTGCTCATATTCACCCCCCACTTCACTCCTGTGCCTCCTCCCTGAGAAGCTGCCCTCCTACCAATGGTTTCCCTTCTGCCTTCATGTCATTATATTTAAATTTAGATTCTACAGATGAAAGGAAATAGGATATTTTGTCTTTCTTCCCTTCCCCGTTATCTTCTCTTGTTCCTCCCCCTTCCCATGCCCCCTTCTTCACTCTACAAAGTCCTGTTCTACTTTCATGTCATCACACAGGTCAGCTTGAGCACGTACCATGCTCATCAATGCACTGCCAGCTGTGTGCCACATCTATACAGCCATCTTGAATCGCCATGGCAGAGGGACTAGATGGGAAAGAACCTCACAAGTTGTGTAGCCCCTTGGAGGCCACTGATGCTAATCCTGCCACCTAGCAGGTTTCATTTGGTAGTTTAGCAAGGCTTTGAAGCACCCAGATTTTATCTGACTCTGTATCCAGTGAGTGTGCCCCCATCTGCCTGTCCCACTGTTTAGAGGAAAACAAGGGTTGGCTTTTAGCAGTGCCATGCTCTTCAGAGAGAGACTATCACTATCTGACCATTATTGCCACGATGATCACAGCACTTCTACCATCAACACCATCTTCATCATTGCCTTTATCACCATCACCACCACCATCACCATTCTCACCAACCCCACCACTACCATCATAACCATCACCACTATCATTATAACCACCACCGTCATCACCATCCCCACCACAACCACTGGAACCATCACCACTACCATCACCATCCTCACCATCCCTACCCCCACCACCGTCACTACTATCATTATTAGCATCATCATAATTACCATCACCACCACCATCAGCACCCTTATCACTACCATTACTATCACCAACTTTTTCATCACCTTCACCACTACCACCACCACCATCTTCATCATCATCTTCGCCATCACAATTATCACCACACCTCTGCCACCAGTGTTGCTATTATCCCGCCTTGAGGACATACCATCTCACATACCACATGTGCTAGCAACTTCTCTCGCTTACCCTGGATCTCTTCCCCTGGAGTGAAGCACCACAAAGCCAGACTGTTATCTGTGTAGCTCATGACAGGCCATCTTCCCCTAAGGGAGAGCTAGTCTGAAGGAAATGCCCACAGTATGCATGTGGACTACATATGTACAACCCCCCATCACAATGGTGTATTCTTCACTGCTGTGCATGTTTTAAAGTTAGCAAACAAATCCCTAGAGTGTGCTCGGGGAAGTTTCTCCAGCCTCGGTTTCCCTTCTCTGTGTATAGGGTAATCACACCCCTATCATAGAGGGTTTTAGGGAGTTCCTGGGGATGCAAACCTTCCTGCAGTGTGAGGGTTTGCTAGGAAATCAGTGCATGCGGCTTTGTCAGCCAAGATCCAATCAGCACAATGCTTCCACGTCCATGTCTACCTCCACTATCTCATGCCAAGACTGCAGGAAAGAGTCATACTTTCTTTGTAAGGAAGCAACAAGCCAGGCATGATAGCATATAAATACAATCCCAGGACTCAGGAGGATCACAAGTTCTAGGCAGGCCTGGTCTACACAGCAAGTATTGAGACAGCCAGGGCTGTACAATAAAATCGAGGGATGGCTCAGCATTAAAGGCTAGGCTCACAACAGAAAATATATGATCCTGTCTTGAAACAACAGGAAGAAAGAAAAAAAGGGAAGGAAAGGAAGAGAAGGGAAGGAAGGAAGGAAGGAAGGAAGGAAGGAAGGAAGGAAGGAAGGAAGGAAGGAAGGAGTGATCAACAATCCACATGCTCCCCTCCACTATGTCTATACCTATAATCCTTGTCACTGCTTGGCACAAATGGAAGATTCACAAACAGTACTTATTGAATGTGTGAATGAATAACTGGATAGATGGAGAAACAAATGGGTGGAATTTAGATGGGGAGAGAGAGATCCACCTATTAGATGATAGGTGGATGGATGATGGGTGAGTGTATGTGATGACCAGATGGATGATGACAAGTGGTAGATGATGGACAGAGATGAGTGATGGGTGGATGAATAATTGATGGATGAACATGGATGGACACACAAATGAATGGCTCACTCTCTCTCCATAACCTCAGATAAATCAGAAAACTTTGTAGCTGGAGTTTAAAATATGTGAAAGTCTTTCTTACTGCTTGGAAATAAGAAGTCACTGGGGAGGAAGGCAGAGAGGAGTAGTTTCCTAGTGATGCCAAATGGTTAAAGGTCTCTGTTTTGCGTGTCCTCAACATTCAGATTTGCCAGCTGTCCCCCAGCTGTCCCCCTCCAGCTGTTCCTAGGAGTCAAACCTCTCTTTGTTTGCCCAGTACTTAGCAACTGCTGCCTTTTCTGAAGGACAGCAGGAGACAGCTGTCACCCACAGGAGGAAAAGCAGAAAGGTTGGTCCTGCAGGGAGACACTTGCAACACAGAAGAAGCTCGCCATGTGGGTTCTGAGGGTCCTTCATTTTTTACACTGCTCCTTCCTCCAGGCTCTGTCACAAAGCATCCTGGGGGACTCAAAGGGCTAAAAACAAGGGTGCCTTCTAAAACAGCTCTGAATACAAATAAACATAAGCCCAACAGGCACCACATTTCAGAAGCCTGTCTCTGTGGGTGGCATTGCTGGGCAGGTGCAGACGAGGGATGCTGTCGCTACCCAAGCTGCATATGGGATGTGGTGTGGTCGGGAAGGCTGAAACTGGACTGAAAATTATTGTCTGGTATGAAAACATCTTCAATAGCGATGGCTGATGGCTGCTTCCAGGGTCAAAAGGTAATGGGGAGGGGGGAGATGTGACAAGGACCCAATGAACACAAACTGTGAGGTGGCAACTGGCAGAGCTGGGGTCAGAGTCTTCTCTTTGCAGTCTTTGAAATTTCCCCCATGCCAACCCCCAACATGTTTTTAGATAATAGGGATGGGAGATGGTTCAGTTGTTAAAATGCTAATCTCAAAAGCATGAGGATCTGAGTTGAACCCCCAGAACCCATGTAAAAAGTAAGACATGGTGGCACATGCCTGTAATTCCAACACTGGGAAGGCAGAAATAGGAGGATCCCTGTGGATCACTGGCAAACCAGACTAGCCAAATTGGCAAGCCTCAGCTCCCAGGTGAAAGACCTTGTCTCAAAAAAAAAAAAAAAAACAAAAAAAAAACAAGGTAGTGGGGCCAGGAAGGTGGCTGAGGGGATAAAGGCACTTGCCCCTAAGCATAATGACTTCAGTTCAAACCCTGGGACATGCATGGAAGGAGAGAAATGACTCTCAGATTGCCCTTTGATTTTCATGCTATTTAGCTCCTCTCTGTCTCTCTCTGTACCTCTCTCTCTCTCTCCTTCTCTCTCTCTCTCTCACACACAGAGAGAGAGAGAGAGAAGAAAAAGAAGAAGTAGAAACAACTAAGGTGACTGACTGGCTCCTAAGGTTGATCCTCTGGTTTACACATGGATACACACAGACACAGTTACGCACACACGATTCTGCACATGCACACGCACGCACACACATGTGTGTGTATTATATACACAATCATCTTACAAGTTAATCAGGGTCTGGCCTAGTTAGTACCACCTGGGAATACCAGACACCACAAGTAAAGCAAAGTAAAAAGTGAAACCTGCCTCTTGTACCCAGGCACTCGCTGCACAGAAACGCCTGCATAATGAATAAGTAAAGGATGTGGAGGAAAAGAAGGTGGAGTCATGAGAGGATGTGGGGGTAAGTGAGGATGGGCATCAGGTGAGGACGGCCAGGGCTAACACAAGGCTAGCCCACAAAGGATACAATTAAAAAACTGCTGGTGCAAAACAAGTCACCCTGGAGTCTGGACTCCAGTCTGCACTCTCATTTGCACGCGCACACACACACACACACACGCACACACACACACACAGGTGCTGCGGGAGCTCCTTCTGCTCCTTCAGCCAATAGCCTTTAAGATAGCAGCCCACTTGGGTGTGGTCTCTGCTGCTTTTTAAAGCAGCAGTAGCCATGAGCTCGCTCTCTCTTGCTTCGGACTCCGCTTCCGGCTACTAGACCCCTTTTCCTGGTCGTGCAGAGGGCTGTTGTCTAGGACGGTGATCTGTAAGTTTTTCCTTTAAATAAATAACCCTTTTATTAATCATAATTCCAAACTGGTGTGGGATTGTTTTATGACTTACTCCCTCATCTGGCGCCCAACGTTTGGTTTTAGAACCCCTCACCCCCGGCTCAGCTGCCTGCCACCAGCTTGGCTTGACATGAGCCCTCCCTCAGCCGCGGCCTGTGCATGGGGCCAGCAGTTCAATATAGAATCTGGCACAGTGACTTTTCTTGCCACAATTCTTTACATGCCTCGGATTGGCTTCAAGTCCCCACACACCCTATCGTTTGCCTTGCAATGTGGATTTAAACTCCACACCTCCCAGGATCCATGGGTCTGGAGAGTCTCTGCCCACCTGGTTTGATCTCTTCTGAGCGGTTTTTAAATCCCCCTTGCAGCACAGCACTTAAGCAGCGCGAGTCAGAGTGCAAGCGGTTGCCTAACGCTGCAACCCCTCGGGGCATGGAGGCTTATGCATCTTCCGAGTTGCTGTTCTCTAGCCCTGGATTCTGAGTTTCTGGTTCCGTGTATGAAATTGATTTAATTACATTTACTTTGTTGAGCAACTCATATTACCCAGTCTTTAACAAATACCAAGGCGGACACTGAAATAGGACTGTTTCTGTCACCTTTGCATTGATTCTGGTCGCGACTCAGAAACAGCACCATCTACTGGTTAACAGGTAAAATGGCAGGTTTCGTTTTTAATGGGACTTTTGCCGCAGTTTTTGCTGCCACTATGGAAGAAATCACACGCGGCCTCTATGACCTTGGTGGTACCTCAATTTACTGGTTATTAGGTTTCAGTTTTCTTCTCTGTATTATATCATTATGGAAGTATATGGCATTAACTGATAGGATTAATACCATGGTAGGCAAAACTGACTCCATATATAAGAGTACTAGGAACTTACCTGAGAGGGTCCAGGCTGTTGAATTTGACATTCAGAAGTTGTCACAGAGTTTTGATAAGGTAACAGACAGAATATACCTCCAGGATGGCAATTAACATAATATTCAGGAGTAGTTCAAGGAGTAGATGTTATCTTTGAAAGGAAACATTAAGACCTTGGAATCACAGGTGCAGAATGGGGACCAGAAAAATGATACCATAGGATAATCACTAGAAACATTTGCAGGTCAGGAGATTCAGGCTTTATGAGAGATTATGATTAAAAGATTTGAAATGACTTAGGAAATTATTGGAGCTGATGAACAGGGGGAGAAGATACACTGTCACCACCAGCTGTCAGAACTGGTTTACCTGGCATTTTAGCGACATACCCTGTAATTTATTCTGACAAAGCATCAAAGGGAGCCAAAGAAGGTAGATGGACACCAATAGAAATGAATGATCTAAAGGAAATTAAACATGCCGTCGTTACTTATGGCTTGCACTCTACATTTGTTAAGGAAGTGATAAGAACTTGGGCTTGTAATGTCAGGGCTATGCCCCATGATTCCTCCTAGTTAGAATCAGTGGTGTTAGAGGATGGACCTTCTTTGATGCGTGGAATTTATTTCAGAGAAGAATCCAAACATATGGAACAACAAGGAAGAGCAAAAGGTGTAGAGGTTTTACAGGATCAAATTCTTGGCATAGGAGCTTATGCTGATCCACAGGTCCAAGCTCTTTATGATGAAGAAGTATTGTCTCTATGCCACAAAGCAGCCTTGAATGCCTGGGATAGAATACAAGAACCAGAGAAAAAGTGAGGGCTAGGCAGGGACAGGGAGAACCCTATACTGACTTTTTGCAAAGATTAATTAAGGCTCTGCACATAGGAGTAACAGACCCAGAAGCTAGATGACTAATTCTTGAATCGCTGGCTTTTGAAAATGCAAACTTAGAATACAAAAAGATAATTGGGCCTTTAAGGTCTAGATCAGCACCTATGGATGAATGGATTCAGCATACCATGAATTTTCAGACATTTAACTACGATGATGAATCCTGGGTAGGAAAAGTGATTTCCAAAGCAATGAGGTGACATCAACCTGCAAAATGTTTTAATTGTGGTAAATTAGGACATCTGAAAAGGGATTGCAGGCAAGGAATTTCTAGGAATAATACCTCATCTGGGAATGGCAAAAATAGAAAACCTTGGCCTTTAGGTATATGTAGGAGGTGTGGTAAAGGACGATTGGACCAATGAATGCAGATCAACAACAGACAGACAAGGCAACCCGATACCATCAGGAAACTCCTTGAGGGGCCTCTCGCAGGCCCCCAAGACAAAAGTGGTCCAGTTGTTCCCAGGAACTGTGGAGGACATGTCACACCAGGAAAATTAAATCTCTAGAACCTTCTGTGCAAGATCATAAGGCTCTAAATGATGGCTCAAATTTGGAGAATAAGTCAGAAATTCAAATAGGAAATAAGCATATATTTTGGCAAACTTCTATAAATGATCAGAGACCAAAGCTGAGAGTATGTATAAATGGAATTGTGATTGTTGGCTTGATAGACACAGGAGCGGATGCTGAGTATCATCACTCCAGAATCGTGGTTTCCAAATTGGCCTCTTCAATTACTAGATATTCAATTACTAGAAATTGGAAACATATCTCAAGTTAAACAAAGCACGAGGTGGGTTGACTGCATTGGGCCAGAAGGTCAAAGAGGGAAGCTAAGGCCATATGTAGCTGATATTGCAATAAATTTATAGGGCCGTGACCTGCTACAGCAACGGAATGCCAAGATTCACATTCCTGCAGTCCCAGGAACTCATAATTCTGGGACGGATGTAATAAGGTACTATGCACAAAGGTCACCAGCCATTCAGGCTGTACAAGAACATAAAGCAACTAACAAACCTTTAGAGGTACCAACAGCCCTACCTTTAAAATGGCTAACTGAGAAGCCAATATGGGTTAAGCAATGGCCTCTAGCTGAAGATAAATTGCAGGCTTTAGAACAATTAGTACAGGAGCAATTAGATGCTCGACATATTGAGAAGTCAACTAGCACTTGGAATTCTCCTGTGTTTGTTGTAAAAAAGAAACCTGGTAAATGGAGAATGGTGACAGATCTAAGGACTGTCAACAAGGTAATTCAACCTATGGGCCCTCTACAGTCTGGAATTCCTCTGCCTTCTCTGGTACCAAAAGGATGGCCTCTTATAGTTATTGATTTGAAGGATTGCTTCCTCACTATACCTTTACAAGAAAAGCATAGAGAAAAATTTGCCTTCACAGTGCCTTCTTATAATAATTCTCAGCCTACTAGGAGATACCAGTGGACTACCCTCCCACAGGGAATGCTCAATAGTCCAATCCTGTGTTAATACTTTGTGAGTCAGCCATTGGAAATAATACATAGGCAATTTCCTAAGTCTATAATTTACCATTACATGGATGACATTTTGCTATCTGATTCAAACATAGATACTTTAGAAAGAATGTTTGAGGAAGTAAAACATGCTCCTGAAAAGATTCAAAGAGGACATTCTGTTAATTACCTAGGTTACAGAATAGGTTTACAGAAAATTAGGACACAAAAGGCACAAATTAGGAGAGACCAGTTACAGACTCTTAATGACTTTCAAAGATTGTTAGGAGACATTTCCAGTCTACGACGGGCTGTTGGGACAACACCTGATCTAATAATTCATTTAAACAAAACCTTAGATGGTGATAAAGATTTGAATAGTACCAGAGAATTAACAGCTGAAGCAGAAAAGGAACTGACAATGGTTGAGGAAAAATTACAGGAGGCACATGTGGATAGGGTGAATCCAAATCTTAGTTGTATTCTAGTCATATTGCCTTCCAGAATTTTTCCTATGGGAATTTTAATGCAGAGGGAAGATATTATTTTAGAATGGATCTTTTTACCACACAAACCAAATAAAAAATTAAAAACTTATGTGGAAAATGTCTCTGAATTAATTGTAAAAGGTAAACTGAGACTTTGTCAACTAGCAGGTATAGACCCAGCAGAAATTATAGTGCCTTTCACTACTGATGAAATAAAGTTATGGGAAGACAATGAACCATGGCAAAGGGCTTGTGCTAATTTTTTGGGAGAAATTAATAGCAACTATCCCAAAAGCGATAGACTTAACCTTATAAAAAGAACTTCTTGGATTCTTCCTCGAATTGTATGTGATGCTCCAATAACTGGAGCCCGTACATTTTATACTGATGCTAATAAATCAGGGAAGGCAGATTACGAATCAGACGAATTGAGTAAGGTGGAACAAAGCCCTTATAATTCTGTCCAGAAGACAGAATTATATGACATTCTTATGGTGCTAAGGTGGTGCGGGAGAATAGTCTGTATTCTGTCAATCATGATTTAAATAAATGTTGATTGGCCATTAGCCAGGCAGGAAGTATAGGCAGGTCAACCAGACAGGAAGTAGAGGCTGGACGATGAGAACAGAAGAATGCTAGGAAGGAAGAAGCCCGTTCCTCCTGCAGACCTGCCCAGACCACCAAAGAAGCAGTATGTGACCTGCCCCGCTAAAAAAGGTACTGAGCCATGTGGCTAACATAGATAAGGATAATGGGTTAATAAAAGCTACAAGAGCTAATAAGAAGCCTGAGCTAATGGGCCAATCAGTTTTATAACCTATGTAGACTCTCTGTGTGATTCTTTGGGACCTGACGACTGTGGGAACTGGGCAGGACAGAAACCCCGACTAGCAGGCCTTCATGTTACACTAAGGGATTTTAAAGAGCCTCTTAATATAGTTACTGATTCACAATATGCAGAAAGAGTTATCTTGAATATTGAAACTGCTGAATTTATACCAGATGATACAGAATTGACTTCATTGTTTATCCAGGTATAAGACATAATGAGGAATAGGCTTTGTCCCGTGTACATGACATACATCTGATCCCATACAGGTCTGCCAGGTCCTCTAGCACAAGGTAATGCAGAAATCGATGAATTATTGATTGAAAGTGTGTTGCAGGCTTCAGAATTTCATTTAAAAAAATCATGTCAACAGCAAAGGTTTAAAAAAAGCGTTTTCTATTACATGGCAACAAGCTAAGGAGATTATAAAGAGATGCCCTACTTGTTCTTTCTATAACCAAACACCGCTACCTGCAGGGACCAACCTGCAGGGTACTCAAAGGAATGAAATCTGGCAGATGGATGTGTTCTACTTTGCAGAATTTGGAAAATTAAAATATGTACATCACACCATTGACACTTATTCAGGCTTTCAATGGGCAACTGTTTAAGCTCAGAAAAAGCTGATTCAGTAATCGCACATTTATTAGACGTTATGGCCATCATGGGTATACCAGCACAAATAAAAACATCTAATTGTCCAGCTTATGTTTCTAGGAAAATGAAACGGTTTTTTGCTTATTATAATATTAAGCATATTACAGGTATATCACACAATCCTATAGGTCAAGCAGATCAAATCGAACTATAAAGGACATGTTAAACAAACAGAAAGGGGTGGAAAATGCCCCCAGAAATAGATTACATAATGCCTTATTAACCTTGAATTTTCTTAACGCTAATGAGAAAGGGACAACAGCAGCTGAAAGACATTGGATAATGGAAAAATCTGCTGAACTCAATCAACCAGTTTATTTCAAGGATGTGCTGACCTTGCAATGGAAGCTGTTTATTTCAAGGATGTGCTGTGTTGGGGAAGGGGTTTTGCTCTTGTTTCCACAGGAGAAGAAAAATTGTGGATACCATCAAAATTAATAAAGGTTCAGTTTGAAGAGGAGAAACCTCTTGGAAAGGAGAAATGACAGGTCATCCACAATGATGATAATCATACAGGTGGTAAGAAAAACATATAGGATGGGGGCAGGGTTCTGTTCTTATCCCCCAGGAGAACACTCATGTTCGAAAAATTCAAGGGACCCTGGATGTTTGAATACTGACAGATGGAAAAAATTACTACCCAATATGGATCAGCAAAAAAATCGAATAGGTTCCATAAGTAACAATGTGTGTGTGTGTGTGTGTGTGTGTGTGTGTGTGTGTGTGTATCTGTGTTTATTGGTATTCATAAGTATATAGAGCTGGTTTTGGAGTTGGACTCTGGCTCAGTCCCTCTCTAATTCCAATCCTGTTGTTAAGAGAAAAACCCAGAGTTTCTGGAGTTTCTATCTCATATCAAGAGCCATGATATGGGACCGAAAGAAAAATAAATTTAGAAAACATCTTTGCCTTTCTTCATATCTATCATACCTTTCATTGAATATATATGTCGGTATATGTCTATATAATTAATGTTTAAGTTTTCCACAATGAACAATTAATTTTCCTGCAGTAATCTTTGAAGTTTCCAGGAAGAACATGGGGCCCCATAACAACAACTCCACCTGGTTGATATGATGTCATGATACTGATAGCACTACTACAAGACCTGTTTTGGGTACCAGCTGTACAAGACAGTTCCAACTTGGTTAGCTGAAATGGTGCACATCTTTTACAACATTCTGGCCAGAACTCCACAAAATACTCAGAGACTATTTGCAATCTGACCAGACATTAATCTTGAAATTTAGCCATCATTTTACTTTCACAGAATCCCCTAGAAAGAACATCGCCCCCATGACAGCTGGAAGTAATTCTAGAGGATGAAGTCCCCTCTCCCAGCAAAGTTTGTCCTCAGGTTTAGGGACATCATTTAGGGGTTGATTATGATTGGTATACGGTCGAGGGTTGTGGGAGGAATTTTATAAGCTCAGGGATCTTTTAAAAAAAAAAAAGAGGGAAAATTGGATGATGGGATAATAGACTGGTATTTGTGAGTTATTGTTTAAAGATAATTACATTGGTATAGATTCTTATATATGGATACAAAGTTAAATTATATTGAATATTGTATGCATGCATGCTTCTACCTCTGTTTAAAACATTTTTATGTATTGATATATATATTTACCATATTGCAGTGTACATTTCTACCTCTGATTAAGATATTTATATATTGTTTATGTATTGATATATATATTTACCATATTGCAGTGTACATTCTACCTCTGATCAAGATACTTATACATTGTTTACATTTGGAGGTCATTGTCCTCATTTATTGCACAGTTGTTTATTGTCTTAGTCATTAAGTTAGATAGGTATTAAGAATTATAGATTAATGGTCATCTATGTTTGTCATATTTATAGCTAGACTAATCAAGTTTTTTAGATACGTAGAGATTATATTCTGTATAAATAGATAATCTTCAACCTCTTCAAAGAGCTGCAGAAAATGGCATTTAATCTAATTTAGAGTTCTGTGGTAGTGAGACACAATCGCTCCTGGCAACACTGATCTATTCCTGAGAGATTGTTGAGCACCAAAGACACTCCACTTGGAGTTTGTCTTCTTGACAAAACTGGCCTTTGGGCAAGGAACTGCCCATACCTCAACCACTGACAAGATACATGGTATCTGGAAATGGATAAGCAGAACTGTCAAATCTTGCCAAGTCAGGATAAGATGGTTTTGAAAATTTTCTTGCCTTTAAAAATAATCTGTCAGTTATTCTAGGCCTTAGCCAACGTTGGTTGTTTCAACATTGCAAATGTGACTTTGCATGATTGCCCAGGTAGCGAGTTGTCTCTGTGATTTGTTGCATGTTTTGGAAGTTGTTTGATTGCACTTCCTAATTACTCAGGTAACATTATTTCCCTTCTCAGATCTTTGATAGGGTTGAAGACTAGATAAATGTAGTTACTTTCCTCTCATGACTTGGCCAAGTTATTTATTATACAAGACTTAAGGTAGTTAGAATAGGATATTTGTTCTTATTGTATATAATTTTGTAGTAGGTTTGGAACTCTCTTACTTAAACAAATGGGGGAGGTACTGCAGGAGCTCCTTCCACTCCTTAAGCCAATAGCCTTTAAGATACCAGCCCACTTGGGCGTGGTCTCTGCTGCTTTTTAAAGCAGTGGTAGCCATGAGCTCTCTCTCTTGCTTCGGACTCTGCTTCTGGCTACTACACCCCTTTTCCTGGCTGTGCAGAGGGCTGTTGTCTAGGACAGTGATCTGTAAGTTTTTCCTTTAAATAAATAACCCTTTTATTAATCATAATTCCAAACTGGTGTGGATAGTTTCCCACCAAGCTGCCCATCTGCTCAGGCCGTGTCAATCTATGCACTGCCCTGCACCTCCATTCCTGTCATGTGCTTCCTCCCAGCCCCTCATCAGAAGTCCCCCTCCTGGGGAGAATCTGCCATTTCTTCCATGGTGGCCCCAATAGACTCCTGTCCTGTATCTCCACCCCCATCCCTAGAGGTTTCACGCTTCAAATTCTAGCAGTTTCTTCCATATTGAACAGAACATTCTCTCCAAGGGGGGAGCCCTGAGACACCAGAAGTAAACAAAATGCATGTCAGGGAAAGCAGAAACTTCCTAGGTTCTCAAGCCCCCTCCCCATCTTTATGGACAGAGTGAACAGCTACCATGGAAGGGGACTGACCAGTAGACTGTCGAGAGCAGACTCTTAGGCCTGTTGAGCTGCCTGTAAATGCTTCAAAGAGCTCCAGGGTTGCTGCTTCCTTAAGTGTCCCCTGGGTTAGGGTAGACTTTTCAGGTTCTTCTGACTCAGTCCTGCTCCTGTAAGTGACCTGCCATCCATACTCCTGTTGGGAACCCCAATTTAAAAAATTCATTGGTTTACCAAGTTGACTTTGGTACAGCCTTTACTGTGGTCTGTTATGGGTTCCCTGTCTGGAGTAGTTGAAAAGTCTCACATGCCAGGCGGTGGTGGCATATGCCTTTAATCCCAGCACTTGGGAGGGTGAGGCAGGAGAATGTCAGTGAGTTCGAGGCCAGCCTAGTCTACAAAGTTGAGTTCCAGGACAGCCAGGACTGTTACACAGAGAAGCTCTGTCTCAAAAATCCAAAAGAAAAAGAGAGGAGAGGGGAGGGGGAGGAAGGGGAAGGAAAGGAAAAGAAAAGAAAGGAAAGTCTCACACAACAAAGTCAGGAGTGGAGGAGACAGTCACATCTAAGATGCCATATGGATGAAGTACAAAACCTTTGACCCAGGGTCGCTAAAGACTCCACGTTTGTCACAAGCAATGGGATGTCAGGTCTCTGGGTACCATGTGAAGACTACGCTACGAGCAGGAGAGTAGGTAATGCTCCCACAGCTCACAGGCCAGTAGCTGGCCTCACAAACAGCATGGGAAGTGTCCTATGATGTCAGCCCAGGGAGCTGTCAGGGAGGTGGGGAGGACACACAGGAGGTGTGATTCCAGTCCCAAGGAAATGGTAAAGCCTCCAAGGGCCACCTACCTCCTCTGAGCTGGTTTCCCTGCCTGATAAATGGAAGCGGGCTCACCCACATGAACAATGTGAGGCAGGGCTCACACTGCAGCCTGCTATGCAGCAAATGTCCTCGAACTTTCTCACCCTGAAATGAGGCTCTTTAAGACTTAGGAACATAAAACAACTTATAAATCTCAGAAATTCTCTGAAATTTACAAGGTTCAGAAAGCCTTGGACGAAGGAGTCGCTTTAAGCAATAAAACTTGCTGTGGAGAAAGGAGACGGACTTGTCTGTCCAGCTACCTGCAAATTATTCAGAGAGCTCCAGGGTTGTAGCTTTCAAGAGCTGTCACACATGCTAAGGTGGACTTTCCATGACGCCGTTGCCTTTGAGTGGTCCCTGCCCCTCTCACTAACCCCTTACCCACACCTCTGTAAGTAACCCCAATAAACTCATTGGTTCACAAAGCTGAATTTTGAAGTAATCATTTGTTAGCTTTGTCATTGGTTGCCTATCTTGGTAGAGTAGATGTTGCATTTATTACCCAGAAAGATCACACAACAATCCACAGTCAGGAAACAGAGATGGATGCTAGTGTTCAGCTCATTTTTTTCCTTTTTATTCAGTCTAGGACCTCAGCCTAGGGGATGATGCCGCCCATGTTCAGGGTGGGGCTTCCCACCTCAGTTAACCTAACCTAGAAACTCCATCACAGACATGCCCAGAGGTTTGCCCCCTAGTGATTCCCGATCCTGTCAAGTTGGCACTCAATATTAGCTATCATAAACGCCAAACAGACAAAACCACAGACAAGAGCCACAGCAAGCATGGAGGGCCATGGCCAGAAAGAGCACCTGAGCACCACACCGTCATTCCCAAACTCTGAGTTAAAGCAGTTCTGGGGTCCTTTCCAGACAAAATCTGCACGGACATGGAACTACCTTGTGGTTGCAAAGCACGCCATCTGCCAACATCATGAGACCGCCCACTTTGTAGAAAATTCTAAACACGAGGAAAACTACTCTTCTCTTAAAGGCCGTTGCTGGTCAGGTAGGCAGCTCTGGGCAGCCCACTTCATCTCTGTGCTAAATGGCACTATTAACATTCCAGCCTCAAGGAAAACACTGGTAAGCTCTTCAAGATAATGAACACCCATTACAAAGCCATGAGGTCCAGGCCTGGCATCCCAGCTATCTGGGAGTCTGAGGCAGCAGGACAGAAAGGTTAAGGTCTGCCTAGACTACAGAGTAAAGGCCTACCTGGGAAACTTGGCAAGACCTTGCCTTAAAATAAAAAAAAAATTAAAGAGGGATAAAGATGCATCATAGAAGTCTATTCTATTCTAGTGCCTGCCTAGAATCACCCAGTGAGGGCTGGAGAAGTGGCTCAATGGTGAAACACTTGCCTAGGATCCCCCAGTGAGGGGCTGGGGTATGGCTTAGTGGTAGAGCACCTGCCTAGAATCCCCCAGTGAGGGGCTGGGGTGTGGCTCAGTGGGAGAGCCCCTGCCTAGAATCCCCCAGTGAGGGGCTGGGGTGTGGCTCAATGGTAGAGCACCTGCCTAGAACCCCCCAGCGAGGAGCTGGGGTGTGGCTCAGTAGTAGAGTGTACTCACCTAACATGTAGAGACCCTAGGTTCAATCCCCAGTGCCTCAAAACAGAAAAAGGAAGGAAGGAGAGAAAGAGAGAGAGAGAGAGAGAGAGAGAGAGAGAGAGAGAGAGAGAATATGGAGCCAGTATCATTAAAGGCAAGCTTCCAATTTCAGATTCTAAGTTCCCATCCAAGTCCCTGGATACAGCCAAAGACTCACTAACCTCAGCCCAGAGCGAACCTGGCTTTATGAAGAAGAAAACTGAATCTGTTTCTGCAGGCCAGTAAGCTTCTCTTCAAATGAGGCCTCGTATTTTTACAAAAATGCTAATTTTGTTTTTCAACACTGCCTGAAAGGGAAGCACAGAGCCTCAAAGCCCTTGCCAGGTTGGAGAGGAGGAAGGGGGTCGCGAAAGCTCCCAGCAGCGGGAGCCAGCTTCCTTGGCTGCATATGACTCGGCAGACAGCGTGTTTTTCCCATCACCTGAGGCCCAGAGCCAATTTGTGCAAAAACAAGCTGCAGCGATAGGCGGGTGGGAGGAAGCGAGACCACACAGATAACAGGAGACAGCTGTGGGAGCCACACTCAGGCCAGAGGCCGGAGTTTTAATTAGAGCAGCAGAAAACAGAGCTACTGGGTGAAGCACCTGGGCGCCCTTCTGTTGGCTCAGGTAATGAGGCCCCAGCCGAGGGCGCAACACATGCTGCAAACACGCAATGCTTCCTAATTACCACACTGCCTGGCCCTGAGGGCTCAGTCATGCTCCCTCTTGGGGCATCCTATCAAGCACCTGGGAAGAGACAGGATGGAGCCCCAAGGGTCTCCACCTCCTTCCTGGAGCATCCCAGGGCTTCTGAGTACCATGGGAGCTGTGTTCTGAGGATGCTGGGACTCCAGCCAGGCAGTAACTGTCCCACTTCACTGGGAGGGGTGAGGGGCTGCCTGGCTTCTGATGGAAACACTCAGCAAAAAGATGCATTTGCTGCCACCCTGGGGTACTTGCCAGGAGCATCTTAACTCTGCACAGAGGGGTCAGCAAGGGGCTGGTATTGGGGAAATGACATCCTGGCTCAAGCCCCAACTTGGACACTTGAGGCTGAGCCTGGGGCAAAGGGCAAGGGCCTTCCCTAGACTGGGCCCTGGAGTGCTCTTTTGTATATAACGGCCTCTGGAGACCGTCCTTCTGAGTATGGGAGTCTCAAAGACCACGGCATCCTACCAGGCAACTGAGGTCCAGGATAGAGCAGTGAATGACTTCCCGCAGTGGTCTCAAGATGATACCAGCACTTTCCTGAGTGCTGAGTAAGGATGGGAACTGGCTGCGGGTGCATTTGGCAGCAGAGTCAGCCTCTGAGGAACAAAGAGAAACTCTAGGGGGAAGCCCACAAATGGTTGCCACCTGGCCACCCAGCCAAAGGACTGAGAGAAGAGTGAGTGCGGTATCACAGTGGTGATGTGATGGTGGCAATGGCAGTGGTACTTGGTGTGATGGTAATGGTTTGATGGTCTAACGGCAGCAAATGACGGTGGTGGTGACGGTGAGATGGCTTAGCTGTAAGAGTGAATACTACTCTTGCAGAGGACAAGAGTTTGATTCCCAACACCCACATTAAATGGCTCACAACTGCCTCTAACTCCAGCTCAAGAGGATCCAAGGCCTCTGACCTTCCTGTGCACACACCCACATATACACACTTAATTAAAAATTTTAAAGAAAATTTAAAAATTTAAAGTCAGTGGTGATATTTGTGCTGATGGCAATGGTGATGATAGTGTTGGCAATCGTGGCGATGATAGTGTTGGGGTGGTAGTAGTGATGATGGCGTTAATGCTGATGAGGATGAGGGTGGTGATGGTAACAATAATACACATGTATACTTTGCTGCTACACCCTTATAGAAATTCTCACAGTAGGTCTTATTACCCTCATTTGACATTGAATCCCCAGAGAATGTCATCAAAGTCACAATGTGCACAACTCTCTCTAAAGACATTTTAATACATCTGAAGTTGTAGCTAAGTGTAGTGCAGGAATACAAGAGAGCTCTAGCCCAGCACCATTATTGGGGCCTCTCTCAGGCCCCCAACATCCACTAGGGCAGAGCCAGGTCCCTCAGGATACAGTCACCTCAGGATACAGAAAGCCCAAGTACAGAGTATCCTGGGGTTGCTCCCAGCAGTAGGGAACAGCTCCCTTGGCTGCATATACCCAGGCTGCTCAGTGTCCTCATCCCTATTCTGCTGGAGGAAGGAGAGGATGACATGATCTGTCATCACCAGGGTGACAACACGATGGAATGCTGACTGTTTCTGATGTGCTGTGTTGTCCTCAGCAAAGGACAAGAAAGAAAACTGAAGCCACAAGTTCACACCCTGTGCAAAAGCCCACAGACAGCCTTCCACAGGAGCCAACGAGAAACACTACTGTTCTAGAACTTATCAACTGAGCATCAGCGTATTGTGTGTGCGTGCGCGTGCACACATGCACGCATACACGTTCAGGTGCAACTGTATGGGTACACAGATGTATGCATGTGTCTGGAGGCCCACAGTGACTTCAGCTCTTGTTTCTCAGCTTGGGGCCAACCAAGTAGAACAGGCTGACCAGCAGCCCCAAAGACCCACCTGTGCCTACCTCTTGCCTCTGTTGGGAGACATGTGCCACCATGCCCCCGTTTTTTATGTGGGTTCTAGGGATTGAACTCAGAAGTCTTTTACCAACCGAGCCATCTCCCCAGTCCTATAACCCTCTTCCAAATAAGAGGATTTAATTGAGAATCATCTTTCCCCTTTCCAAACTTGAGTGTCTCTGAAACAGCTCAGAAAAACTCCAGGATAAACAGACAAGAGCAAAATTGCTCAGCCCATGACAATGAGTTTGTCTTGACCCTGGATCTGAAGGAGAGGCCATCAGGAAAGGAGGCACACTTACCGTGCAAGGCATTGTTCACTTTATTCCACTCACGTGGGGAGAATGGGGGGGCTGCCAAGGCCAAGGCCCAACGCCTACAGTCTTGGAACTCTGCCTTTGCCAAACCACAGTGAGCCAGACAGAGCCACTAAGCCTGGTTTCAAGAAGACAGGGGAAGGCAGTTCTGGAAGCTTCACAGAGCAGCCTCATGTGAGAGATTCAGGAGTGGAAGCCTCCCTGCCTGCTCCCTTAGGACCACTTCCTGGATCCAGCTCCATGGCCAGGAACCAGAGTCTACTGAGCACATATGAAAAGTGCGTTTTCCTCTGTGGAAAACAACAGACCCAGAGCAGACACACATGCCATGTGACCCGCTCGTTCCACAGCCAGCTCTGCAAAGAGGTATCATTAAGCCAGCCATCTGCTTCCTCCGCTTCTTGGCCACTTGGCTGGAGATCCCACAATTCTAGAGTGTTATTAGCAACCTGCCTCTGCTATAGAAGACCAGACAGAGCAGGAACTTGCTGCCTACAATTGTATGACATGGAGCAATGCTAGGAAGGCCAGTCCAGCTGAAATCAACTATATACCTATACCATGTCCACAAAAGAGTGAATTAGGCCAGGTGTGGTATTCCTACCTACAATTCCAGCTGTCAGGAAGCCGAAGCAGGAGGATCGCAAGTTCAAGGCTTACCTGAGCTGCATAATGAGACCTTGTCTCAACAAGGCAGAAAGGGGCAGGGGAGATTGTCCAGTGGATAAAGTGCTTGATGTATAATCACAAGGACTTGAGTTCAAAGCCCGGAACCCATAAAAATACCTGGATTTCTTTAATTCCAGCACTCAAGAGGCAGAGGCAGACAGATCTCTGTGAGTTCGAGGCCAGCCTGGTCTACAAGAGCTAGTTCTAGGACAGGCTCCAAAGCTACAGAGAAACCCTGTCTCAAAACAAACAAATAAAATACCTGGATTCAAACAGGGATAATTTTAAGTCCCCAAGGCCCCACTCCTAGATGAAGAACCATAGTAGACGGTAGCTGAGAGAGGGGGAATCAGTCGTCCCTGGGGAGGAGTCCCCTGATAGGCCATCCAGTCCCATGTGGACAGCGCTAAACACATGTACATATGAGTAACACTGAACGGACTCCATAGGGTGTGCGTGTGCGTGCGTGCGTGTGTGTGTGCGTGTGTGTATGTGTGTGTGTGTGTGTAATAAATATAGAAGGAATGCTAGAGGGAGTTGAGTAGAGGGAGTTGGAAGGGGAAGAAGAAGGGGTGTAAATGATGTAAATATAGTTTACTCATGTATGAAATTCTAAAACATATTAAAAATTTAAATTAAATTACACACTTGTAATCCCAGTCCTTAGGAGGCAAAGAGAATGGACCCCGAGGTTCACTGGCCCCCAGAGGCTCACTGACTGTCCCACTTAGACAACTGGTGAGTTCTAGGCCAATGAGAGACCCTGCCTTAGAAAATCAAGGTATATAGTGCTTGAGAATGACTGCCTACACTGACCTCTGACCTCTCCATGCACATACCCACAGAGGCATGTGCACACATACACTTGCACACACACAAGAACATGTCCCTCTACATTCACAGAAAGTGGGGGACAGATGAGATGGCCTGTCTGTGTTGCAATCCACCATGGGACAGGTGAGTTCCTATCTAAGGAGCAGAAGGGGGCCACAGGGGCGCCCACGAAGATCCACCCAGAGTCAAGCAATGGTCCAAGGGCAGTCTGCAGAAAAGCACCTTTCACTTTGAACCCTACTCTCTGCACCTGCTGAGGTTTGGACTGTGTGAATGCCACACTCATTCAAAGTCAAGTTTCAAATGGCAATGGAAATGAACACATAAGCTCAGGTTAGAACAGGGACAAAGCTGGGGAGGCAGCTCAGTCAGTAAAGGGCTTGCCCCACGAAGTCTGAGCTCAGTCCCTAGCACTGAAGTAAGGAGCCAATAATCACAGCACATGCTTGTAATCCTGGCACTTTGGAGACGGAGACAGGTGGATCCCTAAGACTCACTGGCTGACAGTCTACTTGAATCATTAAGTTCCAGGTTCAGAAGAGGCTGGGTTTCAAAGCACACGATGGAAGAAGGATGGTAAGGAATGACCCCAAGTGCCCACATGGACTTGCACACACACGGCGGGGGTGGGAGGGAGAGTAGAATATTTCAGTAAACTGTTTACCCCTGGTAAACAGGCAAACCCCAGGCAAACACTGCTACCAGCTGAACAAGGGAATCCTGTGACCACCATGGTCAATTACCATGAACTGGCATCTAAATTGAGAATTGCTTTTCTCAACACTTACAAAAACTCAGAATCAAGAGATGGACTCAGACTGTACCCCTCTGAAGCTCTAAGAGAGGCCCTTCCTGCTTCTTAGTGTCACTTTCTGGTCACCACAACACTCCATCTCCATTTCTGCAGCAGGTAGCCTCTGCATGTGTCCCAATCTTCCCTCACCCCATCCTTGCAAGGACACATATGCCACTTAGAGTCCCCTAGAAAACCCAAGGTCATGCCCACCCGTATCCTCAAGCATAAGAAAGCAGTCCTCAGAGCCCAACACCCACCATTTCTAACACATTGTCTGTGCCTGCATACAAGTGTCAATCACGACCTTGCCTGTGGACTGAGGATGCTCCCCTTTGAAAAAGAGGGGGTGGTGCAGGTCACTGGACCCTCCTCTGAGATTCCAGCCATTCCTCTGTATGCGGTTTGGCCTCATTGCATGTGGCCTTTGGGGGAACAGGGCTGCTAGGATACATAGCCTGGGCAAGGTTAACTGAGGGGCTCCTACACCCATGCTCTGTAAGCCCAATGAGCTCACTGAACGCCCAGGGGAGCTTTGGTGAACTTGAACTTTGTCGCTAGAACCTTAACAGGAGCAGGTATATGGCATTTATATGTTCCCAGGGAAGGAATTCTCTCAACATCAAATTAATCGCATCTGATGTTCTTCTGTGCCATATGAAGGAGCATTCTCAGGTCCCAGGGATTGGCTCATGTGTACCTTTGCGGGGACCTTATTCCCTGCCAAACCAGGAGGACCATACTGGCTACTTTTCTAGTGAGCACTATCAAATCCCTGACAGAAGCAACTTAAGAGAGAAGTCTTTAATTTTGGCTCACAGTCAAAGGAATTCAGCTCCCTGTGGCAAGGGAGACAGAATGACCTGGGTGACTGTGCACGGTGGTGGGAGCTGGTGGTAAACATATTCACATGTTGGGAAATCAGAAATCAGAGAACATGAGCCAAAAGTAAGGTAAAGCTATACCCCCTCCCCAGAGAACCACCTCTGACCAGCATGCCTCAGGTCTCATAGCTTCTTCAAACCCCTACAATATCAACGCCAGCTGAAGATCAGGAATTCAAACATGTGAGAGCTTGCAAGATGGCTCAGCAGTAAAGGGGCTTGCTGTCAAGCCTGGGGACCTGAGTTCAAGTCCTAGGACTCACACAGTGAGAAGAGAGAAGCAATTCCTGAAAGCTGTGCTCTTCCATATGTGCACGCCCCCCTCCACACAAACACATAGATAGATAGATAGATAGATAGATAGATAGATAGATAGATACATACATACATACATACATACATACATACATACATACATACATACATACATACATAGATGAATGGATGGATAGATGGACGGACGGACAGATGGATGGACAGACAGATAGATAAATGTGAACACTGAATAAAAATGCAAACAAAAGTTGGGACACCTAAGCTCATAGGATACATTTCACATTCAAATGCTAACAAAGAGGAGTCACACTGGCCTCCTACGTAGGTTATGTAGACAGAAAAAAAAATAACGTATTTTTGAGAAGGGTTTCATGTCATCTAGACTGTCTTCGGACTAGCTGTGCAGCTGAAAACGTGCCTTGAACTTCTGATCCTCCTGCCTCCACCTTCCGAGTATTGGGGTGACAGGTGTGTGCCATGCCTTGTTCATGTGAAGCCTCACACTTACACAGCAAGTACTTTATCCATCAAACTGTCTCCCTACCTCCTGTTCTTGCTTTTTTGAGACAGGGTCTTGCTCCTGTAGATCTGAGTGGCCTTGAACTCACAGCAATCTTCAGTGTTGAGATTACAGGCATACACAACCACACCCAGATAAAACTTTCTGGTTTTTCTAATCATTTATAAAGTGAACTTCCCAAACACAGCCCTGGACCCCTTCCTGGTCCCCAGGTTTCTCTCAATGAAATAACAACTTCCCTCCTACTCTGCTGTTCTGATTGCTCATATGGAAGATGGTGGAACATTCAGCCACATGATCAGAGCAAAAGGTGGTATTACTGTATCTTACTACAAGCTGGAGCATGTAGAAGCTGTGAACTCCGACCCAGGACCAGGGACATGACTCCTGTACTGGTCCAGGCGGGTATACACCTATGTACTGTAGAAACTGCTCCTTCCTTGGGAGCCTCACAGGAAGCAATCAATAACCTGCCTCTCCCAAAGCCACCATCCCCATGGCTCCCAGCATGACTCAGCCAGGAGGGCCAGTGTGTAAATCCAGGCACACTTACCTCCGCTCGTTGTCATCCAGGTGTGAGAAGAGCACATTCTTGGAAATGGCCTTAGCCAGGGCAGTCATGGTCTTATAGTCCTTGGGAATGACCTGGGGAGAAGAGAAGGAACAGACCATTTAGGCCCAGGGACAGAGCTAGCATCCCAAACTTCTACTAGAAACTAAGGAACAATCCATCCTGGAGCCCCTATCCTGCCATCCTCATGAGACTAGTATCAGGCCATACTAAAAGAACAGTAGGGAGTGTCACATGTGTTTCACTTTAAATGAATTTAATTACATTTATTTATATGTTGGGGCAGGGCTCATGTGCCATAGTGTTCATATGGCGGTCAAATATCAACCTGCCAGAAGGCAGTTCTCTCTTTGCACTATGTGGATTCTAAATATCCAATTCAAGTCACTAGGTTCAGTAGCAAGCACGTTTACCTGCTGAGCCATCTTGCCAGTCAACCTTTAGAAAAAATTTTAAATAAATAAAAAACCAAGAAAACTGGAGCGGCCCAGTAAGAGGTTTGGGAAAAGTCTAATCTTTAGAGTTTATAACTGTTTGGGGCCTTTGGCTCTTTAGAACTTCACAGCCAATCTAGAAGGTGCCAGAAGACAGGCAGTACCTTTTGCTGATTTTTTTTATCTCACTGAATTTGTAGAAAGATGATAAGCAGTTGTTTAAATATTAGAAAGCTGGGAGTGCAGTAATATAGCGCTTTCCTAGAATCCCCCAGTGAGGGGCTGGGGTGTGGCTCAGTGGTAGAGCACCTGCCTAGAATCCCCCAGTGAGGGGCTGGGGTGTGGCTCAGTGGGAGAGCACCTGCCTAGAATCCCCCAGTGAGGAGCTGGGGTGTGACTCAGTGGTAGAGCTCCTGCCTAGAATCCCCCAGTGAGGGGCTGGGGTGTGGCTCAGTGGTAGAGCTCCTGCCTAGAGTCTCCCAGTGAGGGGCTGGGGATGTAACTCAGTGGTAGAGCCCCTGCCTAGAATCCCCCAGTGAGATTCTCTACCACTAAACCACCACACCCCCAGTCCCTCACTGTAGGATTCTGGGCAGACACTCTATACTGCACCATGACCCTCACCATTGAACTTTGGAAGCCCTACTGGATCCATGAT
This sequence comes from Ondatra zibethicus, assembly GCA_004026605.1. Classification (NCBI taxonomy): domain Eukaryota; kingdom Metazoa; phylum Chordata; class Mammalia; order Rodentia; family Cricetidae; genus Ondatra; species Ondatra zibethicus. Next base: position 74,728 of record PVIU01004709.1, read on the forward strand.
GGATAAGTTGCAACCATGTTTTAATCTGATCTCTAGCTTTCTTAGATGACCTTCTCCTGTTCCAGGACCTTGTCAGGTAACATTCAGTACCCTCTCCCCTTGGTCTCCTCTGATCTGTGACATGTCTCACTGTTCTCTGCTTTTGACAGCCCTGGAAATGGACACCACATGGCACTCTCTGCCTGTGGCCCTAGACTATGGGACAATCTGAAGCTTTGCACATGGTCAAACTGTAGCCGTACAAGTGGGGAAGAGCACAGACGGGAAGTGCTCCCAGGTCTCTTGGTTTTGATCTTCTGTGTAGCCCAGGCTGGCCTGCATCGCAGGCATGCATCACCCTACCCAGCAGCTTCCGGATGGATTTTACCATAATGCCAATATTAGTTTTTATCCTCCACTCATACAGTATTAAATCCTGGGACAATGGCAGCATGGGGAGGGTATGTAGAGGCTGCAGGGTTTCTGTTTCTCAAGATGAGAAACAGGTATACTGACAAGGGTGACACCTGCAAAGCTGTGAGCGATCAACACTACCCAGCTAGGCAACTGGAAATGACTAAAACGGTACAATACACTGAGCTATGTCTCCCAAATTCCCACGTGGGACCCCTGAAGCACCCTTGCTGTGGGATTTGCAGGCCAGGCCTATGTGGGATGTTAGGGTTGGTGAGGTGTGAGCATGGAATCCAGGCCTCATACCTTCATGCCCTTAATAGAGACTAAAAGGCACGTAGCAGGACAGAACTACAACCTGTCTTGTTCTGGAGAACCCATCCCTCTTCTCCCCAAGATTGTTCAAGTCTTAAAACCATAGGGAGCTGCTGAGACACCCAGAAAAGCCACGCCAAACACTACTTTGTTCATAGTGGCAATGGTGACAGTAATCCTACACATCATTAAGTCTCCCATCCCATGGGGCCCCATGCTCTAAGCAGGCAGGCAATCTAGACCATCAGGGCTGACAGGGATATCCCAGGCATGTGTGGAAATACAATGGGGTTCTTTACCTTCCTCACATAGGAGACAGCATCTTCCTCGGTGTAAACCTCAGCACTCACACCACCCCGCCGGCGGCGTGCCTTTACAACAGGGTTCGGGGGTGTTGGGGAGATCTCCTCATCATGGGAATCAGACTGTGAGTTTGACTTCTGCCGAGCCAGGATCTGTCTGTTTTCCTCCTGTGAAAGAAGAAAGGGAAGGTGAGAAATTGGCTGTCATCTGAGTGTGGTGACTGAGACCATCATCCCAGCCACTCAGGAGGCTGATGCAGGAGGATCAGAAAATTCAAGGCCAGCCTAAGACCGAAAGTGAGATCCTTGTCCCAAAAAGTCAGAAGAGATCTGGGGATGTAGTTCAATGGTAGAACAATACCTGCCTAGTTAGGAGCTGGGATTTAACTCAGTGGTAGAGCACCTATCTAGAGTCCCCCAGTGAGGGGCTGGGATGTGGCTCAATGGTAGAACACCTGCCTAGAATCCCCCAGTGAGGAGCTGGGGTGTGGCTCAGTGGTAGAGCACCTGCCTAGAATCCCCAGTAAGGGGCTGGGGTGTGGCTCAGTGGTGGAGCCCCTGCCTAGACCCCCCAGTGAGGGGCTGGGGTGTGGCTCAGTGGTAGAGCACCTGCCTAGAATCCCCCAGTGAGGGGCTGGGGTGTGGCCCAGTGGTAGAGCGCCTGCCTAGAATCCCCCAGTGAGGGGCTGGGGTGTGGCTCAGTGGTAGAGCCTCTGCCTAGAATCCCCCAGTGAGGGGCTGGGGTGTGGCTCAGTGGTAGAGCACCTGCCCAGAATCCCCCAGTGAGGGACTGGGATGTAGCTCAGTGGTAGAGCACCTGCCTAGAATCCCCCAGTGAGGGGCTGGGGTCATAGCTCTACACTAGAGCACTGGCTTAGCATGTCCAAGGCCCTTTACCCATTATCTCCAAGAAAAGAAGACAAGACCATGCCAAGGGGCAACTGTCAGAGCAAAGCCTCACCTGAGAGTCCTGCTCATGGAGACAGGGTCCCCAGGGTCTTCAGGATGAAGCAAGAGACTCACACCTCACTCCACAAGCTCCTCCTGATCATCATCATCCCTGGAGGACCCGCCTCCCTCAGATGCCATTGATGTCTCTTCTCCTACTGCCCCTAGTGGTGAAAGCCATCACTTCAGGACCTATAACCACTGTGGTTAGCCCCTCTCTACCATCCCTCCAGACAATGGTCGCTCTCTTGTCAGGCCCTGGGCATCTCCACATTCCCTTACTCTCAAATGGGCAACACTGTCAGCCACAATGCCCACCTCAGACCCTCTTCTCTTCATTTCTGTAATGAGAAAGCTTGCTTCTGAGCCTGAACCTGGTGCCTGATGCCAACCTCTGATATTCTGAGGCTACCACTGAGTGTTTTACACTTATGGGGTACTCCACCCACCCTAAACTGCTGCAGGAGCTCCTTCCACTCCTTCAGCCAATAGCCTTTGAGATACCAGTCCACTGGGGTGTGGTCTCTTTCTCTTTAAAAAGCAGCAGCAGCCCTCCTCTTGCTCTCTTGCTTCAGACTCCTTTCCTGGTAGAGGGCTGTTGTGTAGGACGGTGTTCTGTAAGTTTTTTCCCCTCAAATAAATAACCCTTTTAATAATAATTCCAAACTGGTGTGGGATTAATTCGTGCTTTATTGAACCTTGGTCATCCACCCAGAGTCAACAGGACCAATCTGTGCTGCCTCACTCTGCCCTCACCATATGGCCATTCACTGCTCCTTCTAATGGTTGGTTGCTCGGCCCCAGGGCCTTAGTGCTTGCTGATCTGGAGTCCTAGCATGCCTAGAGTGTCATGTGTCCCCACCTGCCATCTGGAGGCCTGTGTTCTATCATTACTTAAATTGCAGTGATCTACTGTCACAAAACAAATAGGGTTCCCTCTCTAAATCCACGTCCACCTCAAACCTCACTGAGAAATCCATTTCTCCACAAAAAAAAAAATGTGTCTAAGGATAGGATTAAACAAGATCATCGATTATCTAAACAGACCCCCAAATCTGATGGGAACGTATTTGTAAAATCCAGGGAAGACAATATCAAGACAGGGAGAGGCCAGGAGAAGATGGAGATAGAGATCGGATTAACACACCTACAAGCTGTACTGTGGGACACCAGAGCCACCAGTGGCAAGAAGGACCCTCCCCAGACCCCTGTGAGGAGCACAACCCTGTGACTCCTATCCTCAAGAGTCCTGGCGTCCACAGCCCTGAGGCTGCCCTGGCTTAGGGAAAAACACAGAGTGCAAGCTAGAAAGTTGCCCCCTCCACCCCTACCCCCAGGGAGCACGTGAGTTCCGGGAAACTGGTTCTTGCTCAGGCTGTGATCTGGCCTTCTTCATGTATGCCTCACCCTGATCTCAATAGTGGTCACCTTCCCTGAGCCTCCAGAGAGGGGTCTCAGTTGTGGGGGATGCTCAACCTGAACCCCAATTCTGCAGGGAGAAGTGGAGCCCAGAGGAAGTGTGCTACCTATTCTACCTATTCATGCCCCTTCCCCACCTTCCTGACCCCTCACAGCACTTTCAACAGCCCTACCCAAAGCACACCCAGAACCTTGACTGCCCCCCCACCCGCACCATTCATCTCCAGCTCCGTCAGGAGTCTTCTTAGTAGAACAAGATGGCAGGATGTCCTTCGTTTTTCTTAGAGAGGGCTGTGATCATCCCACAACCCACAGTGTCACTTCCTGTTCTCTATCAACTGCAGTTTGGAAATATTAAATGGAAATTTCTAGAACTGAAGAGATCCTATGTCGTTTGTTGTTGTTGTTATTTGATCATTTTTACAGTGCTAGCAATGGAACCCAGGGCTTGACACATGCTAAATTAGCTCTCTACCACTGAGCAATGCTCTAGCCTCTCACTGGGGGATTCTAGGCAGGTGCTCTACCACTGAGCCATGCTCCAGCCTCTCACTGGGGGATTCTAGGCAGGGGCCCTACCACTGAGTCATACTCCAGCCTCTCACTGGGGAACTCTAAGCAGGTAATCAATTGTAGTTATATTTTAACAATAAATAGATAATATATTTTATCTATTTTAATAGATAAAACTTGCCTGAAGATCAGAGAGTAGAACAGCCCCACTGATCAGCCTTACAGACCAGGCAATGGTGACACACACCTTTACTCCCAGTAGCCTCACTAGTTTGCCATAGACCCAGGAGGTAGTAGTACACACCTTTAACCCCAACCCTAGGGAGGAATATAAAATGGGAAGAGACAGTTCTCAGACACAGTCTCATTCTGAGATTCCTGGAGGCAGATTCTCCATTTCAGACTGAAGGAGAGGTAAAAAGCAATGGCTGGCTGTTTTGCTTTTCTGACCTTCAGGTGGAACCCCAATATCTGTCTCTGGGTTTTTATTGGTCATGCTACAATCCACCACTGAACCACGCCTCTAGCCCTATGTTTGCTTTTATTTTGAAACAGGGTCTCACTACGTTGCCCATGCTGGTCTTGAACCCATAATCCTCCAGCCTCAGCCTCTGGAATAGCTGGGGTTACTTCTCATCCTCTTCCCCACAACCCTCATGTCTTCTCTCAGCTCTTGAAACATCCCCAATCCAGAGCCCTTCCTGTGTCATCAATACGATGGAGTCTTCTACCAAGTTGGAGGCCCACAGGTTCCCCCAGTGCATCACTGGTGGGTGTGGAACTTGGTTGGTTGATTGATGGACTGGTTGCCTTCTCACCAATGCCTTCGAATTAATAGTCCCAGACAGAAAAGAACCCACCCAGTCAAAGGCTGAGACCACAGCTCCAAGATGCCCATCTTTACATACACAGTATGTATGATCCTGGAAGATGACTATAGTGCCAGGCAAAGCCAAGGCTGGGTCCCTTCCTGTGATTCTCATTCTCCTGCCATAACTAATAAAAATTAAAAAAAAAAAGGCTGGCCGTGAGAACTCAAGGTACCTTAGCTTCCTGCTGGCTATGAGGTTTGTAACAACCTAGGCTGTCCCTAGAAGAGCAGGATTAGGGGTGTGGCTCAGATAGAATGCTTGCTTTCAGAAGGCCCTGGGTTCCATCCCCAGCACCACGTAAAGCAGTGCACCTGAAATCCCAGTACTCAGAAGGTGGAGGTAGGAGAATCGGGAATTCAAGGGCAGCCTCCATTACATAGCAAAATCAGAGCCAGCTTGCAATATACATGAGATCCGGTCTAAAACAAAAACAGGGCCCTAACATGGAAAATTCCAGGTGACCTTTGTGGGAATTGGAGCATTAGAGACCTTGTCAAACAGACCTGAGCAGGCATGGCTGCACCAGGGATACCAGGGCTCAGCCAAGGCCCGCCAGCACCGTCTAGAACTCCCAACCTCATCTTTCTAACAAGTGACAGCTGAGGCCCACTCCTCCCAGAGGTGGGTGCAGTCGGCTACCTGCCACTCTAAACGAAGGTTCCACATCTCCACCTATCGGCATGGCCAGGCGAAGGGGCCCATCACCCACCCTGGCACTTCATCACTGGCTGAATCTCAGTGCCTCGGATCAGTGAGTGGATCCTGAACACCCAGCCAGGAAACCACAAAGAACGCTCACCGCAGTTCTACAAAGCTGTTTAAAAATATCTCTTACAGAATTTCCCACAAGAAGACAGCAGGTGGGTGAGGCTCCTCCCCTCCCTCCAGACATTCCACTCTAACGATAGTACATTAAGTATGCACATATATAAAATCACCACCGAGGGGAATGGGAGAGACGCCTGCCATCAAGAAGTTTCAGGAGATTCCTGGGAAAAGGACAGGCAACCCGAGAGTGGGATCCAGGACAGATGTGGGCTTCCCTGGCTTCAGGAAAGGAGTGGTGTGACCTGCAGAACCCATGGACACAATGGAGCCCAGAGCAGACCCCAGATGAGGACGGCAGGACCAAAAACCAGACCCTGAGCTGGCCCTGCACCCGCTCCGGCCCACAGGCTCTCATTGCCTCTCTTGGCTTAGTTTTTATTATGGAAATGTTCAAGATAATATAAAAGTATGACTCACCAAACACCCAGAGCCCAGATCTACCCAGGATCAAAGAAGACCCATTCCTCTACCACTCCCCCTTAGTCATATACCCGAAGAGAACCTAACACACCACCACGTAATTTGAAGGAGCAACATGTCATGAGGAAAATGAAATTCTGCTTGCCAGTTTGTGGACATAAACAACATCGAAATAAATAATGTATTGCAGAAACGATACCTCCATCACCACACACCCCAAAACCAGGCTTCACGAGGATGGATGGTTTATCCAGTGTGGCAGAGGTTTATGTTCCAGGATATCCAGCAGCACATCTAATGGGCAGCTCTTCCAGGCTCCTGAGAGCCCAGTTCTGGGTGGCCTCGGGATCTTTATCACACACACACACTCACATACACACACACACGTTACATCGGAAGGTGAAGGTCTGGAGAAATCCCAGCAACAATCAGGCCTGGTAGAACTGGGGAGGCTGAGGCAGAAAGACCATGAGTTTAAGGCCAACCTGAGCTGCAGAGCAAGACCCTGTCCCAAGAAACAAAACAGCAGGGTGGGAAATGTAGCTCTATTGGCAAAGTGTTTGTTTGGCATGCATGAGGAGCTGGGTTTGATCCCCGGCACCTCATAAACAGAGACTGATGGAAGACACCTATAATCCTAGCCCTCCAGAGGGCCTGTTCTACATAGTGAGTTCCAGAACAGCCTGGGGTATGTATGTAAAGAGACACTGTCTCAAAATCAAAAATGAAAAGCAAATAAACAAAAGAAAAAAATATACAGGTACAGACAGGGGCTCCAAGAACAAGTTATATTCTTGTAGAAAACATCTGGATTACAGGACGTTCCAACACTCCTACTCCATCCCACTTGTCCAGAGGAGTGAGTACCTGAGGGCAGCTGTGAGGGAAGCCTCCACCCAAGCCCCCGGGATGAAGGCTGGACCTCCTGAACACTGAAAGAAGGCTGGCTCACGAGAGCCCTGTAGTATGAGTGCAGCCCCCAGCATTAGTGGCTGACTCATCTCTACATCCTGTGCCTTCCCCACACAGTGAAACACATTGTCTATGCCCATTCTCTACGGACCTATCACGCACCAGGCTTGGTGAGCCTACATCCCACTCAGATCTTGGGGTTGAACTGTGGGGGGGGGGCAATGTGTGCTCCACTGGTACTGGCTACCTCATCTCACGCAGAGCCTGATGCTCTAGAACCTCAAGCCAAGCAACATCACACTGTCCCGTTGCCTTGACAACCAACCTCAGCATCTCTGAGCTGACTGCTATTCTCTTAGATCTCTCCCCGTCAGAACGAATCAACAATTAATCCTGGAAATACCTTGTACACTCAGATAGGTCATTGCTGAGGTGTGTGTGTGTGTGTGTGTGTGTGTGCACGCATGAGGAGGTCAGAAGACAACCTAAGCTCTTGCTCTCAGGTGCTGTTCACTGTTTTTTTCTGTTTTGTTTGAGACAGTGTCTCTCCCTGGCCTGGAACTCATCATCCAGGCTAGACAGGCTGCCCAGCACAGCCAGTTGTCTCAGCCTCCTCCGTGCTGGATTGCAACCGTCCATGACCAAGGGTTCTGGGAACTAAACTCAGGTCCTTACAGTTACAAGCACTTTTATCAACTGAGCTACCTCTCCAACCCTACTACTGGTCTTTTGCTTTTGTTTTGGTTTTATGGTTGGTTTGTTGGTTTGTTTAGTTTGAGACAGGGTCTCATGCAGCCCAGGTTGGCCTCAGACTTACTAGGTACTTCAGGTTGGCTTTGAACTCCTCCTGCCTCAGGCTGTGGACTGCTGGGATGACAGATGTGTGCTAGCCACCCAGTTTATCTGAGCAGGCAGAAGCTGTGGGTAATGATCCCCTCCACAGAAACCACCTAGCACACTCGTTAGCCATTCCCACCTAGGCCAGGACTCCTAGCGAGTGACGTCTTCTGCGGCCCTAGTGAAAGGCTCTGGGCCTTTGTTTTTATAAGAGATTTAAAATAACAACTGTGAATGACATAAATACAGCACCGGGGTGAAACTCTTGAAATATTAAAAATTTAATAAAAAATATATATAACAGCTTGGGGTTGGAACGACAGCTCAGTCACACAAGCATGGAGACCTGAGTTTGGATCCCCAACACCCACAGAAAAAGCTGGGTGTGCCCTGGTGTTTATGTTCGCAGTTCTTTTAAGGCAGTGACACATAGATCCCCAGGGCTCTGGCCAGCCAGACTAGACAATCACCAAGCTCCAGGTTCAATAAAAGACCCTGTCTCAAAAAAAAAAAAAAGGAGAGTGATAGAAGACACTGGACATTCTCCTGTGGCCGAGAGAGAGAGAGAGAGAGAGAGAGAGAGAGAGAGAGAGAGAGAGAGAGAGAGAGAGAGAGAGAGGAGTGAGCACACCTAAATTCCAACACAGTAAACATCTGCTGTGGCAGATGCCAACCTAGACACAATATTCTTTTCATATAGCTATTTTGTGTTAAAATGGCACTGAACCAGGCTTGGAGCCTGGGCCTCTATGAAGCACAGTCTCTCCTGGATGCAGTGGGGAATCTCACATACAAAGCTGATGGCTTCCCTTATGGTGCAGATGCTCTGCCCTCCCGTATCCTATGAGCTAGTCCTGTCAGGTCCCTGGGGACCTACCCTGTGACTTCATTTAGGTTCCTCAGCAATCCTTTGAGGGTGAAAGAATTAAACCCCACCAAGATAATATATTTAAACTACCGTAAAAACAAAGAAGGGTGACCCTTGTTTGAGAGGCCTACACTCACTCTCTGGTTGTGTTGTAATTTTGCCCTCCTGCCCCATGTGTCTCTCTTTCTCTTAACCCCTGCACTTAAAATCTATGTTAAAAATGTCTCTTAGAGCCACCCTGCCCAATGGCCCCAGAGTGCGATCCCCAGGACACACAACATGGAAGGAAAGAAACAACTCCAGGTTGTCCTCTGACCTCCCCATGTAAGTGAACTCCCACCCATAGATAAGTGTAATTAAAAATTTTTATAATTATTTTATCGTGTGTGTATGAGTGTTTTGCCTGCATGTGTGTCTGTGCACCATGTATGCCTGGTACTCGGAAAGGTCAGAAGAGGGCATCACACCCCTTGGAACTAGAACCACAAATGGTTTGTGAGACGCTATGCAGGTGCTGGGAATGGAACCAGGGTCCTCTGGAAGAGCAGCTGGGGCTCTTACCTGCTGGGCATCTCTCTAGCGCCATAAAAACGTAAATGTTTGTTAATAAACCTCAATTCCACTCACACTGACCCATCCTGAAATTCTTTCCTGCCGTGAGGCCCCAGATCTGATTTTATCAGATCAAGGTCTCTAAATGATAAGAAGAAATCCTCTGGCCGCTGTGGAGCACAGTATGGAGCTATGCCTCTGTCCCTGCCTTCAATGACAGATTTTCCTTTTCTGGAAACTTCATATCAATAAAATCACTCACACATGGTGCCTGTCTGGCTTCTTTCACTAAGTTTCGTGGTTCCAGAGTTCATCCATCTTGTTTCTTTTCATGGCTGAGTCATATTTCATTATAGTCTATCGATGCTTTCTTCCTTTCGGGGCTGACTAACATTCCACTATGCGAGCATAACCACGGTTTGGTTGGTCCTTCGTCTACTGGTGAATCTTAGCTACCGTGAGCAACGCTGCTGCAAGCATTCGCGCACAGAGAGATGTGTCTGGATACCTGACTGCCTTCAGAGCTTTGGGTATTCTCTCAGATGCAGAGCTGCTGAGCCACGCGTGCCACAAAGAAGGTTCCTTTTTAAAATCACATTTGTTAACTTTTAAATTACATTTATCACTTTTTAAAATGACATTTACTTGTAGGGGAATGAGTATGCATGCTGCAGCATATGTATGTGGGGGTCACAGGACAACATGGGGGAGTTGGTTCTCTCCTTCCATCCCAGAGACTGAACTCAGGTCGTGAGGCTTGGCTGCAGTCACTTTTACCCACTGAGTAATCTTGCCAGCCCCAATCAATGTTCCACTTTTTGAGGAACTTCTGGACTCTTCTCCATGGCAGCTATACAGTTCCTCCACCCTGTCACCAACATGGTACTTTCTGTTGTTTTGTTTTTAATGTGGCTGACAGGAGTTGATCTTTGGACGCCTTGACTTTGTGAGAACAATGAGACTCAGATGTTGGTATGACCTGGGGCAGAGATAGAAGGTCCTGTCTGGACAAGACCCCAAGAATCCTATAGAATTGTCCCCAAAGGGACAAACCTGCCACCTGGAACCAATGACCCTTAGCAAGGGAAGAAGTGGAGAGAGACATGAATCTTCCCTATGTGGGGCTCCAGGCCGTGTGGCTGGAAACTCCTAGAATGTCTAAAGGCCCAGCTTAGAGCCACTTCCAGCAAGAAGATTTTAGATGGTTCCCCTCATTCCTCTACCCACTTCTAAAGCATTCTTATCCAAATGATTCATGGCTTTGAGACAGACAAAATGACCTGAGTCTCTATGTGATTTTGGTTAGGAATAGGTTACTATAAAATGGTATTAAGAAACAGTTCTCATGGGTCAGCAAGGTAGATTAGTGCCTAAAGGGGCTTACCACTAAGCCTGACAACCTGAGTTCAGTCCCTGGAACCTACATCTTTGAAGGAGAGAACCAATTCCTGCAAATTGTCCTCTGACCTCCATCTGTCTGGCTAGGTCAGCAGTTGCATGAAACCCACCACTGTACCCAACCAGTCTTCCCTCAATGGGGTCTTTTCTTAGCTACTCTGTTTTTGGTGTTGACTGTGGTGGGGACTAAACCCAGGGCTTCATGCTTGCTGGGCATGCGCTTTGCCATGGAGTTCCATCCCTAGCCTTGTGCACACTTTGTGCCTTGGTCATTGGTAGACCAGGCAGAGCTGGTGGTGACACAGAGGAGACAGTAACAGCTCCAGAGCAGAAAGGATGGCCCAGGTAGTTCTAGGGGCAATAGTAGCAAAGGGATATCTGAAAAGCTTAGAGGCCAGGGGCAGGAATCAGGAAGCACAGGCTCCAGTCACAGAAGAACTCCAAGGAATTGCTAAGACCCAGAGGCTGAGGGTCCTGACACCCAGGACCCAAGGGCTCTAACACTCACACTCAGGGCCAGTTCAGCAGAGATACCAGCACTGCAGATACCACTGCTCCCTGGTGCTACTGCCCCCCTGTGGCAGCAACCGGTGGAGGTTGACGGGGTACAATAGCTGCTACATGGAGAGGTTAAAGCCCAGATCAGAGAGCCACCAAGCATGAACACCTTAGAACCATCCCTGCTCTCGATGTAGAGCTCTGAGACTCTGCCTCTGCCCACCCAGCCTCTAGGCTTTAGGTGCCCAAGAGCCCAGGATGGCTAGTCATCTACCCACAATTCCAATCTAGGTAGAACAGGACCCCCAGCCAACTCATTTGTACCAGCATGTGTGCTTTACTTTATTGAGTATAAGCCCCACTCTGTCTCAGAAACACGGCATCAGACTACTGCAAACACCAGTGGAGAAAGTGAATGAATGAATTAATGAATGAATGAATGAACAAATGAATGAAAAGGCAACATTCTGCATCACATAAGCCTTCACAACACAAGCTACCACTCAAGCCATCCAGCTACCCTGTGATGAGGGGGATCAGGAATGAAGATGCAGGGGTCACAGTGGCCCCCCTGTAAGGGACTTCTGAAAGCCCTTCCAGGATGAGTGAGAATTTACAAAAGAAAAAAAAAAGTGTCACCTCAAATCAAGACATGGGTGGCAATGGCTGAGTCATAATGGCCTTGGTTATGTGATGGAGACAGTGACGAATTCTGGTTTCATGGGTCCTTAGCGTGGCTGAGATGAGACAAATCACCATTGCCAGACCCAATTGGAAACATCTAGATATTCATGGGTCTGTCTGTGCCTACCAGTGACTCCTGGTACAGAACAGAGTGTACCGTTGGGGACCCTAGATACAAGCACACACCATCACAAACACATTACCAGGGCCTCACTCTCTGGGTGACACGACTGGTCCTGGCAAAGAATGTTTTTCCATCTCAACAGACAGGGGTCAAGCTGAGCAGGATACAGGTGCTCCAAAACATCAAAGCCACGGGTTTCTGGAGTCACCAGGAAGCAGAGGGCGGGGCTGAATGCCAGGCAATCTCTCCCAGCCTTGCCTCCTGCTTGACCTCTGGCCAGAACCAACATATTCCTCTGAAACCCCCATTCCCACTTAAGGATTGGGGACTGCCTCTGGCTTTTCGGATCCCCCCCTCTTCCTGTCTCCCATTTTTACACTTAAGCAGGACAGTCAGGTCAAGGGTTAGAGCAGGCTTTCCCAGCCAAAGGAATTTTTCTAACAAGTGTGGGAACAAGTTTCCAGAAAGCTCCTTCAGAATTTACCCAGGAATGAAGTGGGGGGGGACTTCCCCATCCTGCCCCCCAGGGACCAGTCCACTTCCTGGGCTCCGAATGGTGTTCTTGGACTTAGCTAACCACAGTCTTCCTACATACCCAGGACAAAACCACAGACAAAGCAAATATACTGACTGGGCTGGACTCAGCAGAGGTTTTACGTAAGAGGGTGCTAGACATTTGGCGCTAAAAATAGAAAAGAAATACAACGCCTCAAGCATTTATGAAGCACCTACTGTATACCAATTCTCACATAGAAAACACAACGAAGATGCAGTTAGAGAAGAGGCTCCTGCTCCATCTTTGGAAGGAGTCAGGAGTGTTTCTAGGAAGAGGAGATCTCCAAATGGGCCCCAGAGTTCAACTGCCACCCTTGGAAAGAAGCACCAGAGCCAGGGGATACCCAGCTAAGCAGTTCTGAGTCACACAGGGCCACCTCCTTTCTCCGTCTGAGACACAAGGAAAGTTTGTGGTTCTGATTCCCCACCTACAGGACCACTCTGGCCAGATGGTGGTCACTTAACCTCCTAAGAGACAGGTTTGATTGCTCAGAGTGCTATCATTCCTTCAATATGTAATGAGTGTGTGTGTGTGTGTGTGTGTGTGTGTGTGTGTGTGTGTGTGTGTGTGTGTGTGTGTGTGCGCGCGCACGCGCGCGCGCGCGCACGCGCGTTGGGGATGAAACCCAGGGCTTTCAGCTTCTGATTTTAATGTTTCTCATTTGTTTTATTTTGCTTTGGGGGAAGAGATAGGATCTTTCTATGTAACCTAGGCTAGACTCAAACTTGAAGCAATTCTCCTGCCTCAACTTGTCAGAAACAGGAATTGCAGACCTGTGCCAAAATGGTCTGGCATGTCTGTATTCTGCTTTGCTATTCTGCTCTATCCTGACTTCTCAGGTTACCCTCGGGGGCTCATCAGTGCCTCCCTTCTATATAGAATTTAACTTAGAAATAGGGTATTTGGAGCTTCTGGGCTGAGGGATGAGTCTTTGAAGTGGTAACACCTGAGCACATGAACGAGCTTGTGCAAAATCTGTAAGATTGTTAATAGTAAAAATTAGGGCTGGCTAATGATGTAGCTACACTGTGCAGCAGTTGCCTAGAATCCCCATTGAGGAGCTAGGGGTGTGGCTCAGTGGTAGAGCACCTGCCTAGAATCCCCCAGTGAGGGGCTGGGGTGTGGCTCAGTGGTAGAGCCCCTGCCTAGAATCCCCCAGTGAGGGGCTGGGGTGTGACTCAGTGGTAGAACACCTGCCTAGAATCCCCCAGTGAGGGGTTGGGAGTGTGACTGAGTTCTGTCCCCGGTATGCACATAACAAGCCAGATGTGAAGGCACATGTTTGTAATCCCAGTGCTAGGAATCCCAGGGCTCCTTAGCCGAATCTGGAACTCTAGGTTTCAGTGAAGAGACTCTGTCTCAAAAGCTAATGTGAGAAAGGATACCTGAGGCTGAACTCTGACTACCACATGCATGTGCACACACACACACACATAATTAAAATAAAAAAAAAAAAACAAAATAGGGGCTAATAAGGGGTCAGCCAGTGAAGTGCTTACTGTGCAAGCCTGGAAACATAAGTTTGATCCTTGGAACCCATGTAAAGGTGGAAGGAAACAAGAACATGGGAACAAAGTCACAAAACCAGAGATGATGAAGGAAAATAAATGGGAGACTTAAACCAATCATATTAATTATGTTAAATGCTTATGGCTAGAAATGAGGTAATGCATATATATGTACATATGTATATGCCTATATAGTAATGAACAGGACTTATTATTTAAATAGTAGGTAATATTAACACATCAACTCAATGGTAGACGTTATTGTATTAGATTTAAAAAACCTAAAGCCAAACCAGGGGTAGTAGTATTCACACCCATAATCCCAGCACCTGAGAGGCTGAGGCAGGAGGAGCATGTGTTCTAGTAAAAACTAGAAATGGGGATGTGACTCAGTTGGTAGAAGTCTCGCATACATTGAATCCTGGGTTCAATCCCCAGCATCACATAACACAAGGTGATGGTAGAAGCCACCATCTCAGCATTCAGAGGTGGAGGCAGGAGGATTAGGAGTTCAAGGTTATCTATCCTCAGCCACATAGTACATGTGAGAACAGCAATGGCTACAAGAAACACTGTCTCAATAAATAAAGATAGATAGATAGTTACATAGATAGACAGACAGACAGACAGATGGACAGAGGATGGATGGATGGATGGATGGATGGATGGATGGATGGATGGATGGATAGATACATAGATAGACAAACTTAATTAAAGAAAGTGGAGAAAGACACACAAGTGATGTTGGAGGTCTCAGTGATCCTTCTTATGAACAGAGGATCAGAAAACCAGCAAGAATGCAAAATGGGGCTAGGGAGATGGCTCAGTTAGTAAAGGTGCTTGCTGCCACGCCTAATGGCCCAGGTTCTATCCCTGCAACCCATACCGTGGAACAAGAGAACCAACTCCTACAAATTGTCCACTGACATCCATAAATATATCATGCATACACATACATCCACACACACACAAAATAAATTTTAAAATATAATAAAAATGTTTTAAATCTAGGTGTTGCACACCTTTAATCCCAACACTGGCAAGGCAGAGGCAAGTGAATCTCTGTGAATTCAAGGCCAGCCTGATCTATACAGTGAGTTCCAGGACAGACAGAACTGCACAGTGAGACTCAGTCTCAAAAAAAAACCAAAAAACAAAAAACAAGCCGGGCAGTGGTGGCGCACACCTTTAATCCCAGCACTCGGGAGGCAGAGGCAGGCGGATCTCTGTGCATTTGAGACCAGCCTGGTCTACAGAGCTAGTTCCAGGACAGGCTTCAAAGCCACAGAGAAACCCTGTCTTGAAAAAAAAAACAAACAAGCAATTTCAAAAAATAACACAAAGTGCCATGACCCTGAACTCTAAGGGCTGCAGAGTGCTCCACCTGACCTCCTCGGGAGCATGGAGAGAAGTCACCAAAGCAAAACTATGATCAGCCAGAAAGCATAATGAACTGAACTGAAAAGGTGTGGAGTCATTCAGCGCTCATGGACCACAATGAAGCCAGGCCTGAATAACAAAGATCTTTGGAAAGTCACCAGATAGTGCAAAAATTAAACAAGAAAAGCCTAACAAATGAAACAAAGATTAAGTCTCTAGAGAGATGGAAACTATCTTGAGCCGAGTAAAGCAAGGAAGAAGAAATCCCCAGGATCAAGATGTGTGGAATATTGCCAAAACAGGAAATGTACGGACTTCAATGTTTCCTTTCAAAAAAATTTAAAGTACTATTTTGACATTTCACCTTAAGAAGCTTTAAAAAGGATACAGCCCAATACAAAAGAAAGAAGGAAATCATAAAAAAAATAAAAGCAAACTCAAAAACATTAAATGAAAAAAAGCCAGGAGGTGGTGGCACACGCCTTTAATTCTGGCACTTGGGAGGCAGAGGCAGGAGGATCTCAGTGAGTTCGAGACCAGCCTGGTCTACAAAGCGAGTTCCATGACAGCTAGGGCTGTTACACAGAGGAACCCTGTCTCAACAAACAAACAAACAAACAAATGAAAAAAAAAAGGCTCCAGAGAGTGGGTGTACTTCCTAGAAAAGAGCAATGGCTCAGCGGTTAAGAGCACTGGCTGCTCCTGCAGGTGATCCAGATTCAGTTCCCAGCACTCACATGGCAGCCCACAGTCATCTCTAACTCCAGTTCCAGGGGATCCAATACCCTCTTTTGGCTTCCAAGGATACCTGGCATGCATGTGGTGCACAGACATACATGCAGGCAAAACACTTGTACACATAAAGTAAACTTTGGAAGGAAAAAATATTAGGACTGATAATCCTCTACACAGGCTGATTAATAACAATGAAAAGGCACTAATTACTGATATCAAGTATTAAGTGATGGGGGGGCTGAAGTTAAAGGCAGTTGTGAGCCACTTGACGTGAATGCTGCTCTTCAGGAGGACCAGAGTTTAATTCCCAACATCCACATCAGGGGGCTCACAATTGCCTTTAACGTCAGCTCCAGGGTATTTGGCACCCTCCTCTGGCCTCCATAGTAACCCAATGGCATATGCATACACACGCACAACACGCATGAATAAAAATAACAAATAAATAAAAATTACTGTTTCACAATGGATGAAATACTGGGCCAGCAAGATGTCTGACTGGATAAAGGCACTCACTGTACAAGTCTGGTAACCCAAGTGCTATCCCGGAACCTACACACACTGGTTGGTTTTAGCTACTGACTTGACACAGTTTAGAATCACCTGGAAAATGTCTTAGTGAGGAATTGCCTAGATCAGGTTGGCCTGTCTTGATTTTGCTAATTTAGGCAGGGAAAGATACACCATTGTGAGTGGTACCCTTCTCTGGGTTTAGGTCAGTGGTTCTCAACCTTCCTAATACTGTGAACCTTTAATACAGTTCCTCATGTTGTGGTCCAACCATAGAGTTATTTTCATTGCTACTTCATAACTATAATTTTGCTACTGTTATGAATAGTAATGTGTATCTGTGTTTTCTGACGGTCTTAAGTGACCCCTATGAAAGGATCATTTGACTCCCCCAAAAGGAGTCCAGACCCACAGTTTGGGAACCGCTGGTTTAGGTCAATAGAGAAGTCAGGTGACCTGGGGGAGCACACTTTTAATCCCAGCACTCAGGAGGCAGAGGCAGGTGGATCTCTGAGTTTGAGGTTAGCCATGTCTACAGAGCAAGTTCTAGGACAAGCTCCAAAGCTACACAGAGGAACTCTGCCTCAAAAAAAACAGAACAAAACAAAAAAGCCTTTAATCTCAGTACTCAGTAGTAAGAGAAAAGAGATGTCTGCGAGTTCACCCTGGTCTATGTAGTGGAGTTCCAGGCCAGCCAGGACTACATAGTGAGAACCTCTAACCCCACAAAAATTCAAAAGGAGTAGAAAAAGCTAGCTGAGCACTAAACATGCATGTATTCATTTTTTCCTCTTCTCCTGGATGTGACAAGACTAGCCACCCTTCCATTTCTGCATAGGCGCTTGCGCATGCACACACACACTCACACCAAATACTGAGCAATCACACACTGAGCAATCATTGGAAGGGATGTCCCCGCAGAACAGATGACAAGTAGAAAAACACACAAAATATAAAACTGCCACTGCCACATGGCCACACACAAAATCTAAAGATTGTTTTTAAATAACACAAGAGGGAATGGTGTGGGGCGGCTCAGTTGGTAAGAGCGCTAGCTTCAAAAGCCTTGAATTCTGTATTTGAACCCCTACCACCCATGGAAAAAGCTGGCTGTTGCTGGGTGTGGTGGTTCAAAAACCAATATTCAGAAGGCAGAGGCAGGTGGATCTCTTAGTTTGAGGCCAGTCTGGTCTACAAATCAAGTTCTAGGACAGCGAGGGCTAGACAGAGAAGCCAGATCTTGAAAAACAAAAACAAAAAACAAGCAAATTGGGTGGGACTATGGGCACACCTGTAACCCCAGTTCTGGGGCTTGCTAGCTCCAGGGTGAGTGGAAGACCCTGCCTCATGGGGCTAAGGTAGAGAGTGATGGAGAAGGACACCCTACATCTGGTGGAGAACACATGTGGATATACACCATAAGAAACACACATATAAACAACAAGATTAAATAACACCTGGGGTGGAGGTAGGAGACTTTAGAGGGTTTTATATCTTCTCTTTAGCTCTGAACTTATTTTTTTTTCCTTTATAGGCATAGGTGATTTTATTTGTTTTGTATTTTGGTTTGTGTTGTGGTGTGGGATAATTGTATGTATTCTGTCAATCATGTTTGAAATAAACGCTGATTGGCCAGGCAGGAAGTATAGGTGGGAAAACCAGACAGGAAGTAAAGGTGGGGCCAGAAGAACAGGAGCATTCTGGGAAGAAGGAAGCTCTTTCCTCACTCCTGCCCAGACCACCGAAGAAGCAGGATGTGACCTGCCCCACTGAGAAAGGTACTGAGCCATGTGGCTAACATAGATAAGAATAATGGGTTAATATAACTTATAAGAACTAATACTTAGCCTGAGCTAATGGGCCAATCAGTTTATCATTAATGTAGACCCTCTGTGTGATTTTCTCTGGGACTAAACGGCTGGGGGACTGGGTGGGACAGAAACCCCAAATAGCAGGCCCCTCATGTTACAGTGTTGTGATATTTTCATGACAGGGTCTCCTGTGTAGCCCAGGCTGACCCTGATTCCCTGGTCCTCCTGCTTCAGCCTCCTGAGTGCCAGATGACAGGCATGTACCACCAAGCCAGGCTCATGATTTCTTTCTTTCTTTCTTTCTTTCTTTCTTTCTTTCTTTCTTTCTTTCTTTCTTTCTTTCTTGTTTGTTTCTTGAGACAGAGTTTCTCTGTATAGCTTTGGAGCCCATCCTGGAACTCATTCTGTAGACCAAGCTGGCCTCAAACTCACAGAGATCTGCCTGCCTCTGCCTCCCAAGTGCTGGGATTAAAGGTGTGTGCTACCACCGCCCGGCTCATGAATTCTTTGTAAATGTTTTTGGGGGTGCTGGGAAGATGGCCCAGGCAGTAAGTGCTCTGGCTAAAGCATGAGAGCCTGCGTGTAGATCCCCAGCACAGCTGTCAACCCAGCTCTAAGGAAGCAGAGGTGGGCAAACACCTGGAGCTCAAGAACTAGCGAGCCTAGGTGAGAAACCCTGTGGAGACACACTAAGGAAGACACCAAACATGATCTCTGACCTCCACACACAGGGGCACACATCATAGGCACCCGTGTGCACAGGTGCACATGAACACACACACGCACACACATATCACACACACACAAATTAATTAAATAATAATTTTAAATATATTTTTAAGTGTTTAGGGAGTTGACTCGGTGGTTAAGAGCACTTACTGCTCCTACAGAGAACCGCAGTTCTGTTCCCAGCACCCACGTTGGGTGGCTCACAAACACCTGAAACTCCAATTCCAAGGTATTCAGTGCCCTTTTCTGGCCTCCAAAGCCATCTTCATTTGTGTGGCATACACATGCAGACACACATACATAGTTAACAATAGCAATAAAAATAAATCTTGAATAACATTTTGATAGGTCATGTCCATTGAACAAGTGCTATTTACTAGTTTGTTTTCAGAATGGAGGCAGAGCCAAGGCAATCACTGAATGCTGCCACAGCGTACCCCTCCATGCATGATGGATGGACTGTCTTAAACAGAAGAACAAGGTTCATTCTTTTGAGCCAGGCATGGTAAGTGCATGTGTGTAGTCCCAGCACTCAAGGCCTACAGCAGGAGGATCATGAGCTGGGCTACATAGTAAGCTCTGTTTCCAAAAAAATGTACAATATGGACTAGAAATAGTTCAGCAGTTGAGAGCACTTATTCTTGCATTGGAGTAGGGTTTAATTCCCAGCACCCACATCTAGCAAATTAAAACTGTCCATAACTCCAGTTCCAGGGACTCTGATGCCCTCTTCTAACTTCTATGGGCACCATGTATGCACATGGTACATAGACATGCACACAAGCAAAATACTCATACCCATAAAATAAAATAAACCTCAAAAATTAAAAATACACATAATAATGAATAGTAGTAGATGTTGCTTCAGGTCAGAGCTGTGTGATTACAGGAGACACCCATGAGAAGTGTTTGTTTAATACCAGATGGCTCACAAGTGCTCAAAAGCAAGCCTCAGCCCGTACGAGGCTCCCCACATTCCCATCTGGTCTCCAAGACACCAAGACAAGGGATAGTTAAATGACTTCAGGTGACACTCGACAGTACTCTGTACAGAAAGAGACAGTAAAGAAAAATGGAGTCACTGCCTGGGAGGGAAGCTGGATACAGCAATGGGCTCCTGCCAAGACTCCTGCTGGCCAGCCAACCCAGCCTGAGGAAGAACCCAGAAGAGGGGCTGAGGGACACTGAGGGGTGTCATTCACAGAGGAGCCAGCCATGAGGGCCTCTGTCCTCAGAACAGTAGGACTAGAGCGGTGAAGTAGCCTGTGCTTATAAGCCTCACACTCTGCTGAGGCAGGGGGATCGTAAGTTTGAAGTCAGCCTGTGAAACATAGTATTACCTACCTCAGAGAAAAAGAGGTTGGGGGGAGGAAAAGAGGGAGGGAAGGAGAGTGTCCTTCTTCCCATCAAACATGTCAGGGGTATATTCCTCCATTCACTCTACAAGTCAGGCATTCAGAGCAACGTGGACCCAAACTACACACCCACATCACCTGCATGGTCAGAGCTACTTGTCTTTTTTTATGTATGTGTGTGGCTATGTGTATGCATATGTGTATGTATACATGTATTACACAGGTGAAATGTGTGTGCCAGGTGCCTGTGAGGCCAAAAAGAGGGCACCAGATCCCATGGGACTGAAGTTACAGATAATTATAAACCACCAATGTGGGTGCTGGGAATCGAACCCAAGTCTTATGGAAGAGCAACCAGTGTTCTTAACTGTTGAGTCAGCTCTTCGCTCCCTCGCCGGGATCTGGGGGCTTGAAGCCTGGGCTAGGCTGGCTGATCACCAGACCTCAAAACGGTTTCTATAACCAGACCTCAGCTAGGCAAAGCGGTGCAGGCCTACAATCCCAGCCCTGAAGAGAAGGAGCAAGGAGGATTGATGCAGGTATAAGGCCAATCTGGACTACAATGCAAGAGCTTCTCAAGACACACACACACAACCAGACTTCATCCCCATCTGCCTAACCTGAAAACTGCCACCGAACCCCACAGCCACTAACCATGCTCAGATTCATAATCCCTGAATCACCATCCAGGAGAGTTCTGGAGACTGCGAACCTCAAAGAAATAGGAGGGGGGATTCTGGGGCTCAAAGATGAACCCAAGGTCTAACAAAGAAAGGCCAGTCTCAAGTCAACTGTATCAGTGGGAATGGAGCCCAGGGCCTCATGCATGGGGGCAGGTGCTCTACTACTGAGCCACACCCTAGCCCCTCACTGGGGGATTCTAGGCAGGGGCTCTACCACTGAGCCACACCCCAGTCCCTCACTGGGGGATTCTAGGCAGGGGCTCTCCCACTGAGCCACACCCCAGTCCCTCACTGGGGGATTCTAGGCAAGTGCTCCACTGCCCCTTACTCCTCACTGGAGGTACACAGGTAAGAGCTCTCCCACTGATCCATGCCCTTAGGGGAATTGTAAGTGCGCGCTCTGCCATAGAGCCACAGCCCTGCTTCCCATGGTCTTGACAAATCCTGAGACATGGGGACATCACTTTCTTGGAATTCCAAGGGAGGACTTGATGCAACTTTGCCCAGGGAACCTACCAAGAGCACTGGGGTCACTCACCTTCTCCAGCTTCTCGAAGTGCTCCCGGAGGAACCGCAGCGGCCGGTCAGGCTTGGCAACACAGAGGTGCACGATGCATTCTTTGAGTACTTGCTGGATGCCATGCTTCTGCACGTACATCTCGCATCCTTTCAGAGAGTCCTCATCCTCCGAGTGGAAGCAGGATGGGGAGGCCATGGTCAGAATGTCTTCTATGGTCCTGTGAAGGAAAAGTAAAATCAACTTTAGGAGGAGCCGGGGAAGCCAGACTGTTCCTCTGGTATGCTTTATAAAGTACATATGGTCTGGGCCTAGTGGTCCAAGCCTGTCATCCCAGCTGCTCAGAAAACTAGGGCGGAGGATCGTGAGTTCAAGGCTCGCCTGAACAGGACCAGCCTATACTACTTAGTGAGAACCTGTCTCAAAGGAAAAAAGGGGAAAGAAGGCTAGAGTAGGGCTGGGAATGTGGCTTAGTTGGTGAGTACTTGCCTAGCATGCAGGTTTCATCGCCAGGAGCAAAGAAACCCTCTCTGGTGATGCATGCCCGTAACCCCAATACTACTTAGGAGGTAGAGGCATGAAGATAAGGAACTTAAAGCCAGCCTGGTCTACATATCAAGTTGGAGGCCAGCCTGGTCTGCATCGAACTTTGTCTTTAAAAAGGGGGACAGGCACTGATAGAATGACTCATTGTATAAAACACTTGCGGCCCATGCATGAAGAGAGGAGGTCAGATCTCTAGTACCCACGAAAATGCCAGGTGGGCTTGGTGGCCTACAATCCCAGTGTGTGGGAAGTGAACCCAAGAGATCCCAGGGGCAAGCTGGCTACCTGGACTAGCTGAACTAGTGAGCTCTGAGTTCAAGGAGAAACCCTGCCTCAATACATAAGGTGGAAAGTGATCAATGAAGGCACCCAACACCAACCATGGGCCTTCTGCACATGTACATGCATTATATGCATCTGCACATGCATGTGAACATGCATAGGCATGTACACACACACAATTGAATTTTCAAAAAGCCCAGAGGGTTGCACATCAGCGGTAGAGGGCCTGTCCAGCGGGTAAGATGTTTTGCTAATGATTAGGCCCAGTGAAGGGTGTGTGACACCAGAAACCATATTTGTCAAAGGTCTTTCTCTGATCAGTGGGTTCAGCCCTTCCTTACCTCTGAACAAATTCTTGCAGAGATGGAAAAAGATCAAGTACAATTTGTATACGGTCAGCTCTCCATTTCTGAGTAATATGAGGTGGAATAAGTTGGGTGTCTGGCGCCCCCACTATGAGAACCATGCTGTAGGATGGTTTCATTTTCATCCACCCCCTCCCCCTTTTTAAGGACACCGATGTGGAATATAGATGTTGTCACGATCTAAGGCCACAGCGGGGGCAGTTGGGGCGGGAGGGGGAGGTGCTGTCAAAGGATTGAGGTGACTTGTTTCATGTGGAAAGGAAAGGGGGTAAGGAATACAATGGAACCGAGCTGGGGGCGGTGGGAGGGGGCTTGGAAGATAGTAACAGGGGCCCAAAGGCTCTAGAACGCATCAGTGTGTGCCCTGCGCAGGGTTGAGTCACAATGTCCAGATCACCGCCCCGCCCCGCACGAATTGGAGTCACCCAGCCTAGAGGCCTCAGGGTTTGAAGGGTCCCCATGCTGGAGAGGTACACCTGGTTAGGCAGGATGGGGATTCTTTCCCACTCCCACCCCGTGACCCCATTCCCGGACCCTAAGCCCACCAGAGAAGCAATTGGAAACACCCCTAGATGGTGGTGGGTGCAGGGCACCCCCAGATCGTGGTAGGTGCTGGGTGACCCCAGATCCTGGCTTGCAAGCCACCCGCCCGACCCTGTCCTGGGCGCTTGCGCAAGGGCCTGGCTCCACCTCGGACACCAGCAGCCCCACCACCACCACCATTCGGGTGGCCCTGCGGCCGATCCTGTCGCTCCCCAAATCCCTCCTGTCCCTGTGAGTCCCCCAGTTCCCGCCGAGACCCAGCTCTGGGTAGGGCCAGATCCCCGTGCAGACCCCACCCCAGCTTGCGTACCTGTAGATGCGCGGTGCCCGAGGCCAGAGGCAGCTGCGCGGGGACGCGAGGACTCGGGGACGGCGAGCGGGTCTCCGCACTGCAGCGGCGCCGCCCTCCGCCCGCCCCCGCTGCGCGCCGCCGGCCGCCAGGCCCCGCGCACCGCGCCCGCGCGGGTCGCCCACCGACCGCTGCCCTCCCCAGGGCCCGTCCCACTGCTATTTCTGAATAGCGACGACACACCGGAGCCCCGTCGCGCAGGCCCCGCGCTGCCGCCAAGACCTTCTGCCACCCCAACCCTCTCCTCCTAAGCTCGCCCAACCTGGCTGGTGCAGCTAGCTCCTCTGGGGCCCAGATGCTCTCTCTGTTCAGTGTACAGCACCCTGCTCTGTCTGAGCTGTCACCCTGGAGGGGAGGGGGGAGTCGCATTCAGTGCCTGCCCACACTAAAGCCGAGGCCTGTAGCAAAAATTAGCCTCCACCCATCCTGTCCTGCGCCATCTGCTCCTGTGGGGACAGAGTCCATCTTCTAAGTGATCTAAGCGCTGGAGGATGAGGCTCGCAGGTACTGTCTAGATTCACCTGTCCACCACCCATCCACTCACTCACCAGTCCACACTCACCTGTCGCCTCACTCACTCCTCCATACACACCAGTTCCCACATCTAGGCTTCCATTCACCTACCCCACCCCCACACTCATCTCTCTACATTCACCTGCTCGCCACATTTGTTCCTCCACGCGCCTGTCCACATTCCCTAGCTTTCAGCTATACTCCATTGCTCAGCCGCCAGCTACCTCTTGCCTCATTCACCAGGCCACCCTCTCATGACACAGGCGTCCTCCACGTGGCCACCAACCATGATCTCAGAAGGTTTGAAGGTCACGGTTCTTCCTTCAAACGTGAAGGTGAACTGGTGCAATAAGGGCTTCCTGGCCTGAAACAGGCTCTAAAACTTTATAGCATGGATGGGTGCAACTCAGGTTCCCATCACCAGCTCTGCACAAACAGGGTATGGTGGCACACACCTGTGACCCCAGCACATGGGATGTTGAGACAGGAGAATCAGCTCAAAGCCATCCTTGCCTACGATAGCAAGTTTGAAGCTACCCTGGGCTACATGAGAGTCTGTCTCAAATCAAATCTAAAGTTAAGTTAATAATAAAAATAAAACAAGAATATATAATAAAATGAACAAAAATAAGAAGATGCAGCTCCCACACCCCCAACCTTTCCCTCATGTTTGCCTCCCAACTTTGTCCACGTGACAGGCACATACTTATGGTGGGCACACCTACTAGGAAGGGGTATTTTTTCAAGAATTTAGGTCCCATCTTACCAGAACCAAAACTTGCCTCTCATAAGTAACTCATGCTCTTGAAACTGCGTGGAATTGCTAGAGACCAGCAACGGATGGGCATTGCCTTCTACATCACTGCCCATTTCTCTCTCCTGCCCCAATTCCTACTGGCTCCTGCAGGGAACATTAAGCAAAGTCAGCAAAAAAGAGCCATTTTTACCCTGGTACTTGGGCTGTGGACTGGAATGCTCCAGAGTTGCTCCCTTTCCTCCCCCTTCTTCCCACTCTCTGTCTCCCTTTTTCTCTTTTTAAAAAAGAGAAAATTCAAGACTAAATTCAGGACCCAATCGGGTCTCGAAATCACCAAGGTTGGCCTTGAACTCCTGAACATTTTTACCTCTACCTCTTAAGTGCTAGGTTTATAGACATGCATCACATGCTTAGATAAGGACTGGGTTTTCTCTACTGGAGACCCCCCCTAAGGTTTTCTGGAGTTCCCTGTAGAGACTACCCTTTGTGGTGTTCCTTGGGAGAAGAGAGGAGACCCCATCCAGTAAACCTCAACAACAGTCCTCGAATCACAAGGCACCCACACCAACCGACTTCGACTGAGGTGTGGCACCTCAGATGCAAGTCCCCTTGGACTGTGGGTGTCCTGTCACAACAAGAGCCTTCTGGGTCAGGGGCTGGCCAATGGGATGTATGAAACCAACCAGAAACCTGGTCCCTGGGCCTTACAGCAATGTCTTCTGCTGTGCCCATTATGAAGGCAGCTCCTGCCATTCTCAGGTATTTCTGGAATACTCTAGTAACCTATTTCAGGGACCTCAACTCCTTGAAGCATTCCTCCCAATGCTGCTTCCTGTGCCCTTCCTGTGGTGCTGGGAATAGAACCCAAGGGGATGCCTGTGGTTCCCTGGCCAGTCACCCTAGCCTACTTGGGGAATTCTGCCAAGGCCCCATCTCAAATAATAAAGTAATTAGATATGCCTTTAGTCCAAATACTGGGAAAGTAGAGGCAGGGGGATCTCTCTGAGTTGAAGGCCTGGTTTACAGGGTGAGTTCCAGGGCAACCAGGGCCACATAGTGAGACACACAACCCCCCCAAAATCCCCACCACCACCACACACACAAAAAGTGCATGTGGTGAAAGAAATTGATATAGAAATGAATACTTTGTATTGGTATAGATCTTGGTCTATTGATACAAATTTAAGGTTGGTTTTGTTACACTGTGTATATGTAGTCCTGCTCTTGTTTAAGGTTCTGCTTATGCAGCTCATTTAAAAATGTAATGTATAATTTAAAATTTCAGATTAGCCAGGTAGTAGTGGCACACACTTTTAATCCCAGCACTCGGGAGGCAGAGGCAGGTGGATCTCTGTGAGTTTAAGGCCAGCCTGGTCTACAATAGCTAGTTCCAGGACAGGCTTCAAAGCTACTGAGAAACCCTGTCTCAAAAAATAACAAAAAAAATACAGATTATTAGTCATTTAGAATAGTCAAAGTTGTAGTCATGTTAGGTTTTCTAGATATACAGAGATATATCTCAGATAGAAAATCTTTAACACTTCAAAGACCTGCAGAATATGGCATTTAAAATGTTTTAAGAACTTAGACTTTTCTTGACAGTGAGACATGTATGCTTCTGGCAGCATCAATTACTTCACAGAGGTTGATGGACATTGAAGAAACTCATTATGGAATTTGCCTTCAATGTGACAAGGCCAGCCATTTGGGCATGAAACTGCTTTTGCCTGGACTGCTTTTATGGTATGTGTATGAACTGGACATGCAGGACCCACAGAAAAGTGACTGCTGAACTTTCCAAAAGATGGGATAGTCCTTCAGGGTTCCTGCTTCACAGAAGAAACTGTCAGACATTCCGCAGGACACAGAAGAAAGCAACTAATAAACTTTGCCATTACAAGGCAGAACAGATCTTCAAATTTCCTGCTGCATGGAAAAGTCTTCTGGATACTATGGGCCTGTACAGAAGAACTTTGGATGACTGTTGAGGTAGCAAGATGTCTCTGTCATTTCTAGAACTTTGGAAGTTGCTTACACTGCACTTCCTGTTTACTTATGTAATAGTATATCCTTCTGTAGGTCTTTGAAGAGTTGAAGACAGATAGTTATAGTTTTCCTTAGTTATGATAAAAGATAAATTAGAATAAAACTTTAGACTCACAAAGATAGGATAGATGATAGACTATTTTCCTTAATTTGCCAAATGTAAATGGACTAAATATTGTAACTATAATTCTTGTTTAATAACTGTTTTGTTCTAAGTAACGTTACTATGTTAAAGTTAAACCCTTTTTAATTAGACAGAAAAGGGGAGATAATGTGAGATGTCCTTCTGTATATGTGTTGCTTTTATTGGTTGATGAATAAAGTTGTTTCGACCAATGACTTAACAGAGTAAAGTCAGGTGGGAAATCTGAACAGAGATATAGAGAGAGAGTAGGCAGAGTCAAAGAAATGCCATGTAGCTGCCGAAGGAGAAAGACGCCACCAGAACCTTACCAGTAGGCCATAGCCTTTAATCCCAGCACTAGGGAGATAGAGGCAGGCAGATCTGTGAGTTCAAGGCCAGCCTGGTCTACAAAGCGAGTTCCAGGACAGTGAGAGCTACACAGAGAAACCCTGGCTCAAAAAACAAAACCAAACAAGACTCTCATTGAGCAGCACTCTTTAATATTTGAATTTTATGTTGTTCATTGCATTCATCTGGGAAGGGGAGTCCACTGAAGACTTCTAGATGTCAATCCTGGCTTACAGCAGCAGGTTTCAAGACAGCCACCTGAAGCTGGGCAATGGGGTGGCGCACACCTTTAATCCCAGCACTGCAGAGACAGAGGCAGGCGGATCTCTGAGCTTGAGGCCAAACTGGTCTATGACAAAATCCTGTCTCGAAAAACCAAAACCTAAAAACAAAACGGTAACAACAAAAAACCCAACTGCCTGAGTCCCCATTGGTCCCAGCCCCCAGCCTCAATTCTAGTTCCCTGAGGAGTTCATGCCTTGGGGTTTTTCCCTCTAAGTGTGGACAGGACTTGGTTTTACTCCACCAAAGTGGTAAGACATCCATCCTGTGTGTGGTCCATGTCTAGCTTACCTGGGTTCTGATTAATATCTGGCTGGGAGACTTTCCCTGGATGGTTTTAAACATGCCAGCAGTGCTGCTGTAAGCTGGTGTGCATAGAGTCATATGGCAAAGGACTGGGGCAGTCTCCAGGGATAGGAAAAAACCAAAGGGCAGCTCTATCAGGAACTGATACTACCAAAAAGTATGGGAACCTACCTGCCCTGGTTCAAACTTGGAGAACACCCTGCCATGGCAGTGGTAAGGTCTTCAAAAGTCCCTGCCAAGCTATGCCTGGACTTCAGCCTTCAAACACCATAACTACATCTGTAATAATGTTACACAGCTATAGAGAATCAATTCAAGGAAGAATCAAGAGAGAAAAGCTGCCAAGAATGGAGCCTGCCTAGAATCCCCCAGTGAGGGGCTGAGGTGTGGTTCAGAGATAGAACAATGGCCTACCATGTGCAAGGTCCTGGGTTCCATCCCCTGCACTGAAAAAAGAAAAAAAATTAATAAAAATAATAGGAATTCAAGATATAGTTTGAAAACAACTTTAAAAAGCTACTAACATTAAATGGGATTTCTATGTTGTTCCTTCCCCAGACAGAATTCAGGTGAATAAAAATATTAAACAATCTTTAAATTACAAAAATCACAAGACTAAGAAAATTCATAATATTGCACTAGGAATCTCTAAACATATTACAGAAGTCACAAGTGTAATACTTAGTAATCTTGTATATCAAAGTAAAATGTCTTATACATTAAAAAGGAATTATATCCGCCAGGCAGTGGTGTTGCACACCTTTTGTCCCAGCACTTGTGAGGCAGAGGCAGGTGGTTCTCTGTGAGTTCAAGGCCAGCCTGGTCTACAGATCAAGTTCTAGGACAACCAAAGCTACAAAGAGAAACCCTGTCCTCTCCCAAAGGAAGGAAGGATGAATGAATTACAATTACATCCAATCAGAGTATGGTGGCACATACCTGTAACCTCAGTACTCTGAGGGCAGAGACAGAGGATCACAAGTTTGAGACCAGTGTGAGCTATAGAGTGAGATCATGATTTAAAACAAACAAAATCCCCAAACATTCGAAAGATGAAACAAACAAGAACTATGTGGCTAGGCAAGGTGGCTCATGCCTATAACAGAGATAGAAATAGCAGAAGTGTGCACTCAAGGCTACATAAGATATTCTCTTTCTCAAAAAAGAAAAAATTGTTTATGTATGCCCATATATATAAAACATACATCCATAGAATTATCTTCAAACTTCCTGAATATGAGAAAAACACCTATGAAATCTGTAGAGACACCATTTTTAAAAACATATTTTATTTGCCTGGCTGTGGTGGTGCACGCCTTTAGTCCCAGCACCACTCCAGAGGCAGAGGCAGGTGGATCTGTGAGCTTGAGGCCAGTCTGGCCTACAGAATGAGTTCCAGGACAGCCAGGGCCACACAGAGAAACCCTGTCTCAAATGTATTTTTGTATTTGTATTAGTTATTTGTATTATTTAAATTGTATGTGTGTGTTTGTCTGTGTGCACGTGTGCAAGCACACTTGTGTAGTGCTCACAAAGGCCATATCCCCTGGATCTGGAGTTAACAGGCATTTGTGAGCCTCCTGATGTGGGTACTGGGGAACTCCAGCCCTCTGTAAGAGCAATATGTACAGAGACATCATTTTTCACTTATTAAATAAAAAAAAACAACGATTTTTAAAAACAGGCTGGGAAGATCAATCAGTCAGTAAAATTGTTTGCCTTGCAAGCCCAAGGACCTGAGTTTACTTTAAAAAACAAAAACAAAACAAAGCAGAGATATGAAAACACGGTGAGAACATGTCTCCGCACATAAAGGCGCTTCCCTCCAAGCCTGACCATTTGAGTTTGACCCTTGGGACCCAAGGAGAGAGCTGATTCCTGTAAATTGCCCTCTGATACACACAGACACACCATGCATGGGTGCACACACACCCAAGAACCTGATGGTATGATTTGTCAAGGGTGGGGGAGGCAGGACATCTCTGGAAATCGATTTATAAAAATCCTCTTTAAAGTATAAATGCAAAGCTTGCCTTCTCTAGTGGTCCCCATCATGAGCACAGCAATGACTATGCAGCCCTGCATCTTGTTGCACATACGCCAACACTCATTGATGTGCTTACAATGCCTTCTTGGCAAAAATGCATGAAGCAAGAAACACTGGGTGGGTGCTAAATAACCATAACAAAGAGCTCATGAGGTTATTGTATAATATTATATTGCTATTTAAAAAGATGAAACAGTTCTGCATGAATTAAATAATGAAGCCATCTCCAAAGTGTATTTTTTTCCCTTTTTTCTTTTTCCTTGTGAGCTTCAACATTTTGGGATGGGTGATTCATTAAACAGCAGCATTACATAATCAGCACCACCTACTTCAGGATCATTTTGCCCCCAATCATGCATGTGCTTTCCCCTGCAGCCCTGGTCATCTGCCAGTGTTTCTGTCTCTGTGATGGATTCCTCCATCTGTTCAGGATTGGCACCAGAGCCTGCCAGCCCTGTGACAACTTTCCTCCCCTTCAGTCCAGTTACCCACAAAATAACTCAGATATACCACACTTGCACATGGGCTTTAGCCCAAGCATCCCCACCCCTTGGGTGAATGGCAGCAGCCTCCATCCTCCCTCCACAAGATCACTGCTCTGCAGGAGCCACAGACCTTGCTCTTCCGTCATCCACAGAGCTTGTCCTGTCCCCAATGATCCTACCTCTCTGTCCATTGTCATCTGTTGTGTGGCTTTTCCCAGGCAGATGAACACATGTCTGTCTATTCATTCCAGAGAGGATACCAATGACAGATAGGCCCAACAATTTCATCCAAGTCTACTTCAGTGACGCAGTGGTTTAAACTAGGATAACATGAGGACGGGCAACTCAGAAGGCACAACACCATCACTATTATGTCCTCCTAGAAGAGGATAGACCAAAACTGCCTTTAGTAATCCATAACAGCCTGTAAATTCTCAGAAGGGGCGGGACCACACGAGATACTCCTCCTAACAATCATTTACTGCCTTTAAATCCTCTCAGGGATAGGGACTCCTGAGCCCGTCCCTCCCTGCCTCAGGACTGAAAGTTAAGGATCTAGTCTTCTTGTTCAGGTCTCCTGGTAATCACACTGCTGACAGCTGAGGAACTCAAGGGCTATGTCAAAGCCAGAGGACAGTGGTCCGTATGCCCCATCACTGGATGCTGGGCTGGCAATTCTCCAATGCAAGGAGAAGCAGCATCTGCTTTGGCTCACTGTGGTGGTTTGAATGAAAATGACCCTCATAGGCTCATAGAGAATGGGATTATTAGGAGGTACAGCCTCGTTGGGGTAGGTGTGGCCTTGTTAGAGAAAGGTGTCACTGGGGGTGGACTTTGCGGTATCAAAGGATCTAGCTGTAGCACTCTCAGCTGCCTTTCCAACAGCGTGTTTGCACGCATGCTACCATGCTTCCTGCCCTGAAAATGCACTAAATCCCTGAACCTGCAAGCCAGCCCCAATTAAATGCTTTCCTTTGTAAGAGTCTCTTCACAGCAATAGAAACCCTAACTCACCTTTTACTCAGTCTTAGCTGAACACCTGGAAGTGTCTTACCCACAACACACATAAATATATTTCAGGCAAAACAATAAATGAATGCATGAACTAATTTGGCCAAAATCTATTTATTGGTTGAGATGTCATACTTCTTGGAAGACACTTGAAAACCCCCTTTCCTGTTTCTTAAGGGACTTTAAAATATATGCAATGCAGAAAGTTAAACAGAATAAATTTAGATGCTCTTGCTATATTTTTCCATATTTAAGATATAAACCTAGTGTAGGGCTGCTGAGATGGCTCAGTGGCTAAAGTGTTTGCTTCCATGCCTGAATTTGAACTGACTCCCAAATTTGTCCTCTGAACATCATATGCATGCTGTGCCCCCCCCCACACACATTTTACAAAAAAGAAAAGGTATAAACCCAGAGCCAACTCCTAAGTGTTAGAGTTTGGGAGGTGATTAAGACCTATCAGACTTAGGAAGAAAACATTTGCCCTCCTCCAACCTGTCTGTCCTTTCTCTTCTCATCCTGCCATCCCCTCCTCAAATGACTGATCTGTCCCACAATGGAACACACATGACAACTCCAGTGTACAGTACCAAGTCTGTCACGCTGTGTGCTCCCGTAAGTAGATTCACGGCCTCACCCTTTTGTGCATGGCTCACCCAAGAGACAATGAGCCATCGCTCCCTAAGGTTGACTCATATTCTTCTGTGTGTCAGGTGACACTGTGTCTTTTTACCAATGACAGACATCTGGGTTGTTTTCATCTTTGGGCTATTTGTGAATAATGCATCTGAGAAAAAGGGCATGGCGTGGGCACGCCTCTGGGACAGAGCACCAACGTAGTTTGTGAGGCCCTGTGTTCTATCTCCCAAGACCAAATCAAACAAACAAAAATGGTTATGCAAATATCTGTTCAATTCTCAGGTTTCACTTCGGTTATTCAGAAGGGAGATGCTAGAGGTCAAGGCAATCCGGTGGTTTTTGATTTCTCACAGCTGTAAACTGATTCTGCTGCTGCAGGTCTGCTAGACAAGAGCCCTAGCAATGAGCAGCAACCTGGTGCCCATGTTTCCTATTCTGGGAAGGGTTTCTTCATGCAGTCAAAAGACAAAAGCAACCTATATCCCAACAGGTGAGCAAACCCACATAGTAGGCTCCATCCCTACAGAGGGCTAAGATCAATCCAGCCTCAGGGGAGGATCAGGGCAGGCAGGTCCCTCCTCCAAAGAGGATGCTGATTTGGACTGCAGCATTCCAGGAGGCTCAGCGCAGTTCTAGCAGGCTGCAGAAGTACTGGAGAGTTCCAGCAAGATGTCTTCCTTGCAACCCCATTCTTTGGGGGCTTTGATGCACCTGTTCTGATGGATGTGGAGCTGCTGCCAGGTCTCTTCAACTCGAGGGCTGTAAGCGGCTGGGCACACTCTTCCCTCCACATTCCACTGGCATGTCTGGAATCCAGCCCAGACTCCACATGCAGGAGAGGACTGTTGCTGGCTACTTTAGCAAATACACTTCGGAGAAAGTTTTGTAGATATGACTTATGTCAACTCCCTTCCATTTCTAATTAACTGAAAGTTTATTCATGTCCATTCACCAAATGCTGCCAGCATCTATGGAATCATGTTTTTTCTCCAACTTTTAAATTTAAAAAAAAAGGTGTTTTTTTTTTTTCTGTCAGGGTTTCATGGATTACAAGCTAGCCTCAAGCCTAATATGTCGCTGAAGATGACGCTGAACTCCTGATCCTCCTGACCTGATCTCCTCAGTGCTGGGATTGCAGACATGCACCAAATTCCTCGTATAAGTAGTGCTGGAGATGAAATACAAGATTTCATGCATACTAGGCAAGCACTCTACCAACTGAGCCACATTCCCAGCCCTGAGTTATTTTTATTAATATTTATTCATGAGATCAACTCAATTTGATTATGTCTTACCCTTTTTATAAAAGCATTATCTCTAGATTCAGTTCGTTAGTGTTTTCTTTAGGATTTTGGCATCAGTGCTCACTTAAAGATGTCATCAGCGCTTCTCTTACATCTTATTACCCTTTGCGAACACAGGCGTGATGCTGTCCCATGAAACAAATTGGGAAGTGTCCCCCTCCAGCTTTCTTGACTGTAATTGTTCATTAAATGTTTGAACTTCTTGTCAGTGAAACCATCAGGGACAGGCCTGGAGCGATGGCTCAGTGGTTACAATCACTGGCTGGTCTTGCAGAGTACCTTAGTTCAGTTCCCACCACCCACAGAGCAGCCCATAACTACTGTGACTCCAGTTCCAGGGACTCAGATACCCTCTTCCAGCCTCCAAGGGCACTGCACACACGGTACACATATGCATATACAAACAAAATGTATGAAATAAACCTTTTTTAAAATTTGGGGTGTGATCTGCACTATGAGCAGCTTTTATATTATAAATCTCATTTCTGGGGCTGGAGAGATGGCTCAGAGGTTAAGAGCACTGACTGCTCTTCCAGAGGTCCTGAGTTCAATTCCCAGCAACCACATGGTGGCTCACGGCCATCTATAATGAGATCTGGTGCCCTCTTCTGGCATGCAAGCATACATGGAAGGAATGTTGTATACATAATAAATAAATCTTTTTTAAAAAATCTCATTTCTTTGTGTTTCTAGCACCTCTCTCTCTCTCTCTGTCCTCTGACCGTCTCACAGTGCACCACAGGACAGAGTAAGGCCGGCAGCAGTCCATCCTTCTGCCTCAGCCTCTGAGAGGTAGAATAACTTGTGAGCGTCAGTTCTCACTTTCTACCATGTGGGTCCTAGAAGTGGAACTCAGGTCATCAGGGTTGGCAGCAACCACTTTTACCTGCTGAATCATCTTGAGTTTCCAGCTGACTCTCCTGTCTTCAGCCCCCATTTTACCCCTGGAGTTACAGATGCATGGTACCACATCCAGCTTCTTAAGTGGCGTTCATGGACCAAACTCAAGTCCTTGGTTTTGTGTGACAAGCACTTCTACCCGCTGCCCCATCTCACCAGGCCCCCTCCTGGTTCTTTTCATGCTTCCGTGACGCACCTTTCCCATTCTTGCCCATTGTCCACTATGTTCTTACATTTCAAGTTTCAGCGTTGAGCAGAACATCACACAGTTGGCACTTGCTAGAGTTCTATTTTACAATGTCTTTGGGCCGATCCCCACGTTCAGTCCTGTGTGTCACGAGGGATGGAGCTGCTTGCCAGTGCTGGTGCTTGCCCATGTGCAGAGGAACAACTACTCTGCTAAGTTTTTGGGTTTTTGTTGTTGTTGTTTTTAACATATCCGGACCAGTGAGGTGGCTCAGCAGGTAAAGGCACAAACCACCAAGCTAGATGGCCTTCTGACCAGCAGAATCCTGAGGAAGCATTGACATCACTACGCAGCAGGCAGCAAGTGCTTCTGTTCTGGTTTGGACACGCAACGTTTCCCACAACCTCCTGTGTGAACATTTGGTCCCCAGGTAGTGGTACTATTTGGAGAGGATCTGCAAACGAGGATGTGGGACTAAGGTGGGAGATCACGAGGGGCACGGGTCCTTGGACCCTTTCTTTCTTCTGCCTCTGCTCTCTGGTCAACAAGAGGTGAGCAATTTCCTCTATCACATATCCTTGCTGCCATAGTGGTCCTAGCACATATAGACCAAACTTCTGAAACCTTGGGCCAAAATAGGTCCCTTTCCCCTTAAGCTGCTCCTGTCAAGCATTTGGTCACAGCAATGAGAACAGTCTGTATATGGGCATTTTCAAGTATGTGTACACATGTGTTTGCCTCTTACAGTGATTTGAATGGGGGAAAATGTCCCCCACAGGCTCTGATACTGGAATATTTGGTCCCCAGTTAGTGGCACTGTTTGGGCAGATATAGTAGGAACCTGGAAGATAACAGCGCTGAGAGTCAAGCAGACTGCAAAGGCCCAGTTCAAGGATGAATTTAAAATGAACTAATTTCTTTGGCAGAGGATATTTCAAGAGAGCACAACATTGAATCTGTGGTGTCTTTATTATTAGTAACATTTATGCAGGTCTACAAAAAAGCTGAGTGGGGTAGAAATACATAATGCATGGTTTGAGATGGGAAAAGACCATTACAAAGCTTTCTGTTACAGATAAGGCATTGTCAGAGGACTGAACTGCACAAGAACAAAGGGAAGGATGCACTCAGGGGATGACCCCACCCAGCTAAGCTTTCACATTGTGAAGGCAAAGGGCTTTTCTGCTCCTAGAAAGTAGTAACAGGCTGAAGAGACGGCTCCACGCTTAACAGTATTGGATGTTCTTCCAGAGAAACTGGGTTCTCTGGAAACATGAGCACCTACAAGGCTCACAACCACCCAGTTTCAGAGGACCATGCCCTCTCTGGCCTCCCAGTGCACCAGGCACACCAACGTGCTCCCCAGCTGTCTGGAAATCAGTTTCCTGATTGCTTCCACTGTGCTTAGAGAACTTCCTTTAAACACCCCTTACAGGTAGTTCTGTTAGCAACGTGTTCTATTGGTTTGCCTTTTTTCCTGAGACCCTCTTGATTCCTCTGTCATTCCTGAATGACATTTTGCTTGGCAGAGTTCACAGTTAAGTTTTCTTTACAAGCTTGAAGAATCCTGTGCCCTTCCTTCTGGCTCCTGTAGCCCCAGAGAAGCAGCCAGATCAGGTTGAGACTGCCTCTCCTCTACCTGCAACTGTCATTTCTCTTTGACAGGCAAGGTTTGTCTTTTTTTTTTTTTTTTTGCCAAATGTCTAATTAAAGCAGGTGTGATGGTTCACGTCCGTAATCCTAGCACGGGAAACCAAGTGGGACTGGCTCAAACTCAAGGGCAGTCCACAGTGTGAGACCCTGCTTCAAAAACACAGATAAGGGCAGGTGTACTGGTGCGCCTTAAATCCCAGCACTCAGGAGGTAGAAGCAGGCAGACCTGAGTTCAAGGCCAGCCTGATCTATATCTTGAGTCCCAGGTCAGCCTAGTCTACAGAATGAAACCCTGTCATACACATACACACACACATGCACACACACTGACAGAACAGATAATAAAGATATGAAAGTTTAATTATAATGTACCTTGGTACGGATTTCTGGCAGATTTATCATATGAGGGCTTGCTCACTCAGCCTCTTGCATCTGTGTATTTTTTTTCTTTCATTGATTTGGGGACATCTTCAGTCATTACTGCTTTGAATGTTTTAGCCCCACAACTCTGCCTTATTGTTCTGGAATGCTGATGAGATAAGAATTATCCCACAAACCTTTGAGGCTCAGGGATTTAATTTTTAGACCAGATCTTACCCCAGAATCTTCCATCCTTCCACATCAGCCTCCCCAACACTGCAATTTCAAACATGCACTGCCAAACTTAGCTTAGGTTTACACGTTGTACTATTTTCTTTGTTTTTCAGATCCAAGAAAGTTCTAGCACTCCCTCTCCTGTCTACCACTATGTCCTTCTAATGATGGGCAGTGTTATTCTGGTTGTTTTCTCAAACTCTGTAATTTCCATTTAGCGCTTTACAATTTCTTTTTTGTTGCTAACTTAATCTTTTTTTTTTCAATTTTAAACGAGTTTGCAATCACTTTTTCTTGTAATTACGATTTTCATGGCTGTCGACAAGTCCTTGGCAGATGGCTCATTTTGGCAGCCATTTCAGTGAGCAGCCTTTTTACATTCACGTTGTGAATGTTCTTGGAATGATAAGCGGTCTTTTTCAAATGTATGCCGGACATTTAGGCTATTCTGTTTGGAGACTCCTAGTTCTATTTAAATCTTCTACGTTAGCAGGCAGCTGCTGATGCCGGTGTGTGGATGATGTGACATGGACAATCTGGCCTGACTCTGTGGCCTCTTGTTCCAACACTGGCTTTGTCTCCAGAGTACTCCCTTTGCTTTCCTGGTCTGCTTGGTTCTCTGGTACTGGTGGGACCACTCGGTTCCTGCTGATGCCATCTCCGGAGTCCACCCTGCTGAGGATACGAGAAGTGTGTTTTTATGTTTCTGTGCTGCCAGGCAGCTCCACAACACTGCTCTGCAGTCCCTACTGGCACCCCTTGTGCAAGCAGGGTCAGGCGAGCCTGCAGGGGCTCTGACACTGTCACAGGGGATAGACTGTGGACTGGTACTGGAGCACTCTTCTAGGTCTCTCCTGGGTACTGTTCTAGGTCTCTCCTGCCACTGGCCAGAAAGAAGGAGTTTTCCAGAAGACTTACCTATATCTGTTGGCCACTGCGTGTGGTAGACCTCTCTGGGGCCCTGCCCCAGAACTCTATACCAGAGAATAAGGAAACCCAGCGACACAACTCTAGCTCTGCGTCCTGGCCCAGTGTATCTTATTTTCACCTCTCAAGTCCTTTCCTCATTGACTGTTACTCATGGGGTGCTTAGGCTGTATTTAGGTGGAAGGAACAGGAAAGGTGAATTCATTACTGCTCACAGGATTCCACATGCCATGCCTGCTGGCCCAGCCCAACCTTCACAGCGGACACAGTCATCCTCAGAAGTGCAGAACTGGCTGCCATGCTCCACTAAAGCGTCTTCCTTAGCCTCTACAGAGAGACCAAGACCCTCCTGGCTGCCCTGCACACCCCCTTGCTCCCTACAAGGCACTTCTATGTTTCTCCTTCCCCTCAGAACTCCCCTGGCCACAGACAAGCACCGGAAGCTTCAGCTTCCAGGGAAGACCCTACCCCTCACAGACCTGGATGCTGGAGTCTGCCAGGAGGCTGAGAAGGCTGCTTCCACCTGGGCTTGATGTCTGTAACATGAGGGGCTTGCTTTTTGGGGTTTCTGTCCTGCCCAGTTCCCACAGCCAGCAAATCCCAAAGAAATCACACAGAGGTCTCCATAAGTTATAAACTGATTGGCCCATTAGCTCAGGCTTCTTATTAACTCCTATAACTTATATTAACCCATTATTCTTATCTATGTTAGCCACATGGCTCATTACCTTTTTCAGCAGGGCAAGTCACATCCTGCTTCTTTGGTGTCTGGACAGGGCTGGGGAGGAATAGGCTTCCTCCTTCCCAGAATTCTCCTGTTCTCCTTGTCCCACCTCTACTTCCTGTCTGGTTGTCCCACCTATACTTCCTGCCTGGCTACTGGCCAATCAGCATTTATTTAAAACATAATTGACAGAATACAGAATTGTCTGGCACCAGATGTCTGCCCAACTTACATTCACAAAGTCCTGTCACAGCTTATATGTTTATCCCACACTCCCCCCTTCTTATGCCTCAGCCTTGGCATCTGCAAAGAGGCAGTCTCCAAACAGTCACATTCTAATGTATTAAGACTCTGACCTATGAATTTGGAGGGACACAATTCAGTCCACAACACCTAACACAGGGCCTTTGCCCAGTCAACCCCCTCTCTTTACAACTCTTTTGCTCTCCCCAGCCATTTTACATGGTCCCCTAAGCTTTCTCACCACATTCAAAACACTTAAGGGTAATCTGTTCACACTAATTTTCTACAAAACTTATGTCAACAACCAAACAGACAGGCAAAATTTGTTATAAAGCCCAATCCCTATGTCACAGGTCTGTTCTCAGATGTGAGGTGCTTCGCTGCCCAGGTCTGGAAGCAACCACCCCGTATTCTGCTTACTGGGAAAGCCACGCATGCAGCACTGAGTTCGGCTCAACGCCAGCCTTAGGAAGTGCCAGCAGGGGCCCACTGGCAATACCACCCCTGTCCTAAAACCCTCCAGCCAGCGAGGCTAATACAGGTCTAAACTGAGGGGAGAATCCAAGCAGCAGACCCACACCTGCCTTCTCAAGAACCCCTGAATAACCCAGTAAGGATCACCCACGTCTAAGCCATTCAAAATAAGCTTAGCTTGAGCTTCCGCAGCCTTAGGACAAATGCGCTTTCACCTGCGGTACCCAAGGGGAAAGAGGAAGCTGAAGGTTCAGGTACGCGGAAGCTTAGCCACTAGGCTTAAGTTCCAGACTCAGAGAAAGGCCAGCCCCACCCTTCGCCCCGCCCCCCGCCATTAGCCACGCCCCAAAGTCTGCGTCCCACCTACCAGCCCTTGTCTCTGGCCACTCATTCCTCATCCTTCACCCTACTCAGACCCCCACCCAACCCTCGAGGTTCGTGCCCTTCCCCCCAGCCTGCGTCCCGCCTACTGACCCTGGTCCGGCGGCCCATGCCCCGCCCACCTCCCCCTTACCCACCCCACTACCCCTTGCCCCGCCCCCTTCCCTTAAGCCCCTCTTACCCTTCGCCCCGCCCACAGAGGCCCGCGCTCCGCCTGCCACCTCCTGCAACACCCCCAAAGCCTACGCCCCGCCTACTAGGCTCTTACCCTTCCCATTACCCCTTATTCCCCATTCTTTACTCTACCCCCTTTCCCAAAAGGCCCGAGTCCCGCCTACCACCTCCTCGTTCCGCACACTACCCCTTACCCCCAACGCCTCACCCTTCGCCCCTCCTCCCGAGGCCCTCGCCAAGCCTGCTGCCGCCTGCCCTGCCCCCGAGGCTCGGGCCCCGGCCCCAACCCCTGAACCCAGCCAATTACACTTCCTCTTCGCCCCCTCTCTCCGCCTCCTGCCACTTACTCCACCCCCTAAACCCCTTTTCCACCCACTTCTCCTGGCCCCGCCCCCTGCCCCTCCCCCCGCATCACGCCTCTGGGTAGCGCATTCGGCCGCGAGCAGACAAGTCCGCCGGAAGTCCTGCCGTAAAGCGTGCCGCCACAATCGTACTAGCGCCGGTTCCCTTGGAGACAGGCAACGCGCACAAGATGGCGATGCCAGCGGAGGCGGCTGAGGCTGCGGAACTGAGCCGCTCGCTAGGCCGCCTGCTGCCGGGGCTGGAGACCGAGAGTAAGCTGGGGCGGCGGCGTGCGCTGGAGGCTCTGGAGCACGCCCTGGAAGAGGCGGTGCGGCCCGGCGTGGATTCTGCTGCCTTCCAGGGCCCCTGGGCTCGTCTGCTGCTGCCGCGCCTGCTGAGACTTCTGACCGACCCGGCCGAGGGCTGTCGCGCGCTGGCTGCTCACCTGCTGGACTTAGGCCTGCGCCGCGCCGCTCGGCCGCGCGACGCTCTACCGCGCCTGGTGCCCGCGCTCACCGCGCGCCTGGCCCGACCCGAGCCCGCGCGACTGCCGCCAGAGCCCTGCGAGGAGCTGCGCCTCGCCCTCGTACAGCTGCTCCGCCTGGCCGTGGACCTGGGCGGCGCCGCGCTCGCGCCCCACCTGGACGACGCGGTGCGCGCGCTGCGGGGCGCGCTGCTCGACCCCTTCGCCGCGGTGCGCCGCGAAAGTTGCGAATGCGCAGCCGCTCTGGCGCGGGCCACTCCTGGTAAGCCTCGGATCCCCTTCCGCGGGTACCCAGATTGCCGGGAACTTAACTAAAGTGGGTTGGTTCCCTCGCGTGATGATTTTTGTATTGGACACGAGATCTCACCATGGAGCCCGGGCTGGCATCAAACTTAGTCTGCGTCAGCCTTCTGATTTTGTGCACGAGTGTTTCTCTGTTTCAGTGTCTCTTGTGTGTCTGACTTGGATCTCTAGCTTCCTAGATTGAAGGAGGCTGCCTCTCTCCGCTTCCCTTTAGTTTATTCCCACCATTCTAACAGCTCTGCTTGATCAGAGTCTTCTCTTTTTTCCTTCTGAGCTAGAATTTGGGAAAAAAAAAAAAAGCAGGTCCTGCCTAGTGCTGATCGTTAAACTGGAAGTCCGGACGGGAGGGAGTCAACCTTGAGAAATACGTGTACTTGTCCACCTCGATGCCTGGAGCGGGAATGTGGGAGTTGAGGCTAGCAGGGGCTGGTTTAGAAGCGTTCAGCAGAAGATGGCAGGTACGACGGTGGCCACAGAACTGTATCTGATAACCAGCAGCCTCCCTGTCCCACAGAGCACTTCCACATGCAGTCGGAGTCCTTGATAGGCCCCCTGATGCAGACCATCTCCCACCAGCACTGGAAGGTTCGGGTGGCGGTCATCGAAGCCACGGGCACTGTGATCCAGTTTGGCAATGGCAGTTCAGTGGATGATGTTCTTTCCCACTTTGCTCAAAGACTCTTCGATGACGTCCCTCAGGTAATGGGATTTTGCTGCCCTACAGTCTTAAAACCACGGGCTGTTAGTGAAAGTGTCTTCGTGTGCTCATTCGCTGGAAATTTTCAGTGCAAAGAAGGGCAGGGTAGAGGTTGAGTATCAGGGTAATCTGTGCTGGTGGGTTTGGAAGCAGCGGAGGATGCTGGCAGACAGGAGGCCTGCCAGCAAAATCCAGCTCACGGGCATGTCTCAGATCTAAGGCTGTTGTGGCTTATGGTAATATCACCTATAAAGAGGACTGGTGGCAGGCAGGCTCTGTCCAGGTAGAGAAAACAGGGAAAGGGAGAGCACAGAATTCTGGGTAGGGTGGGGAGGAGGGGCAGTGGCCAGCTCC
Organism: Ondatra zibethicus; assembly: GCA_004026605.1. Classification (NCBI taxonomy): domain Eukaryota; kingdom Metazoa; phylum Chordata; class Mammalia; order Rodentia; family Cricetidae; genus Ondatra; species Ondatra zibethicus. The sequence goes on from PVIU01004709.1 coordinate 116,779, forward strand.
CAGTCCCTACCCCCATAGAAACTGAAAGCTGTCCCCATCTTGGCCGTTCATATCAACCATCAAACTCTCTGTAGAGTGACAAGTTGTATTCAGGTGGCAGTGTCCCCTCCCCTGTAATGAAGTGTATCAGGCACCGTCTCTCATCTGCTCTAAGCTGTGTCACTGCAGGTGTCCAGCCCAAGTCCTGCCTCAGGCTCCCAGCAAAGCTCTATGGTTTGTTTTATTTGTATGCCTCTCTATGGCATCATAGTTCACATGCATACAGTTTACCTGTTCACGATGTTTAGTGGGTTTTTAAAATGTATACTTATTTTAATTTTGTAAAGCATGTACTAAGTTTATTGTTTCAGGGTTGCTCAGGGTGTGCAAGGTGCTATATTCTGTCACCCGCACCACACACAGAGCACTGTCACAGTTGTCACCACTACCCCAGTTCTCATCATCCCAAACAGAAACCCTGACCAACAAGCAGCAGTTCCCAGCTATATCTCTGCTTAAACCCTGGTGAGGTCTGATCTTTCTTTTCCAAGTTTGCTTCCTGAAGATTTCTCATGGATTCATGTCACATGCCAAATAAGGTAACCTCTACTATTGTCACCTCAGCCCATAAAACATCCAGGTACCATGGTGGCACAGAAGACTGCAGACACAATATATGGGGGCTGGGGGTGCACAGTGAGTTCTCAGAGGACAGAGCTAATGGGTGTCGCAAGGTTCTGGATCAGCAGTGGTCCTCTCATTTGTCAGAGGGAACTCATTGCCTACACCTGTTTCAGAGCTAACATCCTCCACAGCAGGACTCTGAAGCGCCCTTCCCGGAGACTCTCAAGTGAAGCTGCTTCTCTGTTATCTTGTGGCAGGTCCGGCAGGCCGTGACCTCGGTGGTGGGGGGCTGGCTGCTGAATCTTCGCGACCGCTACTCCTTCTTCCATAAACTCAGCCCACTGCTGCTCAGCAGCTTCAGCGACGAGATGCCTGAGATCCGGTAAGAGCCTCGCCCAGCAGCTGGGCAGTGTGGGCCAAGTGGCGTCCCCTACCCCTCTGGAGCCACTCTAATTTGCAGCAAGAGCTTCTTCTGTTCAGTTGCCGTTTACCACAGGGGTGGTGGTTTCTCTGCTCTAGAAGCTGGAGCCACAAGAAATTGCCCCCTCTCCTTGTTCTGTGTGCTGTGTGGTTCTGTGTCATATGAGCTATCTCTGATTGCTAAGACCTCTTTCTTATTTAAGTTGGGTCTGTGGGTGGACATTAGGCCCTTGGCTGGTATTGTCACCATGTAGTCAGAGCTGGTCCAAAGGCCACACCTGCCAAGTGATGCCTGTTACCTGACCCTGCTTCCCAGCCCAGAAGGTGTTTCCCTGAGGTGTCTGTGATCAAGACCTTCGTGGAAGGGGGTCTTCTGGCACCCAGACCTGACTGCCACTCCTGTTTTGCTGTGTTGCAGGCAGATAGCCACCAGCCTCTGGGAGAAGGTCGGGCTGAAATGGCAGGAGGAGAATGAGGCAGATTTAAAGGACAAGCTGGATTTTGCCTCGCCTCCTCCTCCCCACTACCCTGAACACGGTGAGTGTCCCTGCTAGGGGAACAAAGCAGCTAGAAGGTCCATGAAGGACATTTGCTTTTTGTCCTGAAGAAGGCACTGGTATCTGAGGTGCTGCTGGGCTCAGTAGTTGTGAGCCAGTTTGGAGATCACAAAGGATGCCTCCTTCCCTGGTGGCATGCAGGCCCCTCCTGTTAGCCTCTGCCCTCTGTCTCTTAAGAGCCGATCTTTTCCCACCTTTGGGCCAGCTTCATCTTAAAGAAGGAGAGGACTTCCCAGAAGCATCCAGATGTGCTGCCAGGTGTCCACCACTCCTTTTTGAGCATGTGCAGGGATGTGTAGCTGGACCAGGTCTCTGCAGCACTGCTGAGAGTTTCCAGAGTAGCACCATCCTGGAACCTGTGTTGTCCTTGTCCAAAGAGCTGTGTACAAATACCCTTTACATCCCTAAAACTGCCTTTAGAGCTGTGGGTTTGTTAACTTTGTCAAAAATCATGTCTGAAACTGAGAGGGAATGAGTCCATCACTGGCTTATCTTTGGTGCCTTCTTGACTGGCCACTCTGTTTTTGTGGGTGTCAAGTCATGGTCTCTGTGGCCAGACATGTCCACTTGGCACAGTGCACCTTGTCAAGTCTCATCCCCGTAGGTTACTCCTGTCACCCTCCTGCCACCCAGTTGCCTCCTCCCTGTGCCTGATCCCTCAGTGCTTCTTAGGTAGGCATGTGCTTCAGTTGTCTCTATCCCAAAAGGCAACTGAGACAGTGTTCGGAGACTGAGCAGCTCAGATGAGTGGCTAAGACATATCCTTTCTTGCTGCCAGTGTAGGGGGACGTCAGCTTGCTACAGCTGACGTATGTACACAGCACTTACAGTTGATAGTTACCACATACACTGAGGTCAGCACCTGAATCAAATTTAATCAAGTTCAAAGGACAGAAAGGTAGTAAATGTCACCACCTCTACCACAGGGTTTCTGTTCAACTTACAGACAAATGTTAGTTTCCTTTTACAACACCAGAGTAAGTCTCCATTTTTAATTGTTTCTAATTGTTAAACGTATTTTTCAAGAATGTTTTTAAGGTTTATTTTTTGTTTTATGTGTATGAGTGCTTTGCCTCCATGTATGTATCTGCACCATGGGCATACTTGGTACCTGTGGTGGCCACAGTTGTGACCTCCTAATGTGGGTGCTAAGAACCAAAATCAAGGGCTGGAGAGATGGCTCAGTGGTTAAGAGCATTGCCTGCTCTTCCAGGGGTCCTGAGTTCAATTCCCAGCAACCACATGGTGGCTCACAACTATATGTAATGAGGTCTGGTTCCCTCTTCAGGCATACACACAGACAGAATACTGCATACATAATAAATAAATAAATAAATAAATAAATAAATAAATAAATAAATAAATAAATAAATATTTTTAAAAAAAAAAGAACCAAAATCAAGTCCTCTGCAAGAGCGGTGAATGCTCTTAACTGCTGAGCCATCTCTCCAGCCTCTTGTTTTTATTTTTAATTATGTATTTGTGTTGGGAACGTGGATTTGTGAACATAAGTATACTACCCTTGGAATCCAGAAGAGAGTGTCCTATCATCTGGAGCTGGAGTTACAGGTGGTTTGAATGCTCCAGCATGGGCGCTGGGAACCAAACTCAGGTCCTCTGCAAGAACAAGCGCTCTTAACCACTGAACCATCTCCATAGCACCTAAATCTCCACTTTTACCTATTTTTTTTTTTAGCTTTATTGGTTTCTGTGGATGTGTACAGCGTAGGGGTGGACACCAGTGCTACAATGCACAGGTGGGCCTCAAAAACCAACTTTGTGGAGTTCGTTCTCCTTCCACCTTTACGAGGACCCTGGGAATTGAACTCAGGTTTCCAGCTTGCGTGGCAAAGACCGTTGCCCACTGAGCCGCTTTGTAGGCCTCAAATCACTTTTAAAATGGAGTGCTATGTGGGGTACCCAGGAAGGTGGCAGTTACATTGTCTTCAGATCAGTTTTTACTGAAGAAAGTGTCCTCAGGGTCCTGCAAGCCACCAGTGGTAGGGCTCTGGTGACAGCAGGTTCCAGGTTTTGTTATTGGTGGCGGATTTTCTTTGAAACATCCTTCTACTGTAATTGTTTGCCTGTCATGCCCAAGTGGTGAGGGCAGCATGTCTTCAGAACAGTGGCTCAATGCCAGGAGGACACAGGGCCTTTTCTTTCTTTCTTTCTTTCTTTCTTTCTTTCTTTCTTTCCTTCTCTTTTTCTTAAAAAAGAAAAAAAGCTGGTCTGGAAGTGAGTAGAGTTCCCTTTGAAGTATATCATTGTGTCCATTCATCTGGTTCTGCCCTGCCTACATTCCATCAGGGTGTTTGGGATAGAAGCGTGAATGGGAGTGGACGACAGAAAGCTGGCTGGCAAGCTGGCTGGCACCGTGGGAGCTTTTCCCTCTTCTCAAGGGTAGGTCATTCTGCCTTAGCAGTACAGACAGGCCTTGTAGACAAGAGTGAGATGTTAGAAGAGGGAAATCACTTTCACAGAAGCCAGTTTCCCAATCCCAGAACCCTAGCATCTCTGACCTCTCCAAAAACTGAACGTTGACCTCTGCGCCACTTCAACCTTCCACCCTTTTTCCCTCCCCAATTCCTCCAGGTGGAATGTCCTTTGCCTCACTGGACCTTAACATGACCTCATCTTTTCCACTGGTTTTGGCAGCTGTATGGATGGCTGCTCGTTGCCATGGTGTCTGGCTTTGCAGATGTCCATAATTCTCCTAATGAAGAGTCCATTGTCTCTTAAAGTCTCTAAGGGCCCTTGTCACTCTGCACAAGAGCAAGCATGACCCACTTAAGCTGTCTTTTTCTGCCTTTTTATCCACCATCATGCTGTAGTTATCCCTAAAGATTTATAGACAGTGCCGAGCTCTCTGGGCCTCCAGGGCAACACTTTTGACTCTCGACTTATATAAGTGATTACTCAGACCTCAGGGCCTTCCTCCCTGCTTACCTGTGCTAACATGCTTCCAAACAGAGATGCAAGACCACTGACCTCTAGCCTGCCCATGAATCAAGTGGCAAATCATCAAGTCTGAGAAGGAATTTAGATGCTGAGAAACAAACACGGCAGGTATAATAGACAGCCAGGGCCAGGACGCTTGTAAAGTAGTGACGGTTTCTCTGGATGTCAACATGGAGCTTACCACCTACCTGGCCAAGGTAGACACTAGACAGGAATGAAGCTGTGTGTCCCCAGCAAAGCTGGAGAGTATCCTAGCAACATTCTCCATGAGAGCTCCAGAGGGAAGCAATCCACATGTGCCCATTGTGGGAGACTAGGAGGTATACCAGATGAGGTGGAAAGATAGGAGATCCCTCAGCCAGAAAGGGGAAGGACACAGACATGGGCCACAGTATGAATGAATCCTGCTAAGTGAAAGGAGCCTGTTTACAAAGCAGCTCTCCCCGCCCCGCCCAAAATAAATAATAAAAACACCTTAGGACACAGTAAACAGTGTCCTAGGTAATACTATCAGCCCAGGACAGAGTTGAGGCCTGCCATTTGGGGATATTGTAAGGGAAACTTCTGTATTCAAATATCTACAAGGTTGTATAGAAAGTGTTAATCAAGTTACTTGGAGGTAGGGCATGAGAATTAGCTTTGTTTTGTTTTTCACACTGAATTTTTTACGTTTTATTTATTTGGGCTGTCGAGATGGCTCAGTAGGTAAAGGCGCCCTGCTGCCAAGCCTGGCAGCTTTAGTTTCTTCCTGGGGCCCACGTGTGGGAAGAACTGACTCCCACAAGTTATTCTCTGATCTTCACACATGTGCTACGACATGCACTCACAAAATAAACAATGTAAAAGAATTTATTTGCATATTATATATGTGAAAGTACACAAAAGGCTGGCGCAGGTGTGAAGGTCAAGGGACAGCTTGTGGAGTGAGTTCTAGCCTTCCCCTTTGTTTCTGCAGTAGGAGCTGCAGTTTCTGCTGGTGACTTCTTTGCTCCAGTTAGTTAGCCCAAGTGCTTCTGAAGGAGACTCCTGACTCTGTCCTTCATCTCTCCAGAGGAGTACTTAGATTACAGAAGCATACCACCACATATGGCCTTGTTTGGTTTTAAACATGGGTTATAGAGATGGAATTCGGGTCATCTGACTTTTGCAAGTGAGCCCTTTGACCCAGTGAACCATCTTTCTGAGCCTTGGTCTTTGTTTATTTGTTTACAATACTGGGGTTTGAACCTAAGACCTTGGACCCCTGCCCTCTTTTTACTTGTATTTTTGGTTTAGGTTTTGAGGTATAACCCAGGCCGGTGTCAAACTCAGCTTGTAACTGAGAATAGCTTTTGACTTTTGATCCCCATCTCTACCTCCTGAATACTGGGATTAGAAGCATGTACCGGCACACCCTAATTATGTGATATTGGAAGTGGAACCAGGGCATCATGCCTGCTAGGCAAGCACATTACCTGCTGAGCCATATTTAGACAGGGTCTGAGTTCCCCGGGCGACCTTGACTTTGTGGTCCTTCTGCTTCAGCCTCTGAAGCAGCTGCATGACAGGTCTAGGAAAGCACTAGCCAAAACCAAGCTTTTTTTTTTTTCTTTTTTTTTGGGGGGGGGTGGGTTTTTTTTAATTTTTCTCTGCTCCCCTCCCTGCCACTCCCCTCCCTCCCTCAACCCTCCCCCAAGGTCCCCATGCTCCCAGTTTATTCAGGAGATCTTGTCTTTTTATACTT